>JAHIAM010002262.1:0-47570 GCA_021605205.1 Aegilops longissima | reverse complement strand
AAACCACCACCGTGTTTCTAAAAGATATAAGTTAAGTACTAGAGCAAATAACAACTACTCCGAAAGATATAAGTGAAGATCAATGAGTAGCTAAATAATTATGTAACTATGCGAAGACTCTCTCTCATTTAAGAATTTCAGATCTTGGTATTGTATTCAAACAGCAAGCAAAACAAAATAAAATGACAATGCAAGGATAGCACAACTCATGTGAAGAAGCAAAAAGTTAGGCTCAACCAATACTAACCAAGATAGTTGTTGAAGAAGAAAGGTGGATGCCTACTGGGCATCCCCAAGCTTAGATGCTTGAGACTTCTTGAATATTATCTTGGGCTGCCTTGGGCATCCCCAAGCTTGAACTTTTGTGTCTCCTTAATTCCTCTCATATCATGGTTTCTCTTTTTCTCAAAGCTTCATACACACCAATCTCAACAAGAACTCGTGAGATAGGTTAGTATAAACCAATGCAAAACCTTATTATTTTCTACTGTAACAAATCACTAACATTATTATTCAACATTGAATACTAAATGCCTCTGCATATTTAATACTCCTATCCTTAAATAGAATCATTAAACAAGCAAACATATGCAAACAATGCAAACATAACAGCAATCTGCCAAACAGTACAGTCTGTAAAGAATGCAAGAGTATCAATACTTTTACTAACTCCAAAAATTATGAACTAAAATTCCCACTGTATTAAATTTATCATAGCTCAATATGCAAAAATATTCAACATTATACCACTCTCTGACTTTTCTAGGGAATTTTTGCAACAGCGGTAAACTTTCTGTTTTCAAACAACAACATGTATACTAGCAAAATAAGCATGGCAAATGCTATCCTTGACTTTTTTATTGAAACTAAAGATGCAAAACATTATTCTAACTAACAGAAAGCAAAGCAAACAAAATAAAATGATGCTCAAGCAAAACACATATCATGTGGTGAATAAAAATATAGCTCCAAGTAAAGTTATCGATGAACGAAGACGAAAGAGGGGATGCCTTCCGCGGCATTACCAAGCTTAGGCTCTTGGTTATCCTTGAATATTACCTTGGGGTGCCTTGGGCATCCTCAAGCTTAGGATATTTCCACCTTATTCCATAGTCCATCGAATCTTTACCCAAAACTTGAAAACTTCACAACACAAAACTTAATAGAAAACTCGTGAGTCTCTAGCTTAAAGAAAACAAAACACCACTTCAAGGTACTGTAATGAAATCATTCTTTATTTATATTGGTGTTAAACCTACTGTATTCCAACTTTCTATGGTTTATAAACTATTTTACTAGCCATAGAGTCATCAAAATAAGCAAACAACACAATTAAAAAAGAATCTATCAAAACAGAACAGTCTGTAGTAATCTGTAACTAACGCAAACTTATGGAACTCCAAAATTCTAAATAAATTGGTGGACATGAGAGTAATTTCTCTAGTAATCATATGCAAAAATAATCAACTAAATAGAACTCCAGTAAAAAGTTGAAGCTAATCTCGTGAGCGCTAAAGTTTCTGTTTTTACAGCATGATCATAAAGACTTCACCCAAGTCTCCCCAAAGGTTCTACTTGGCACAAACACTAATTAAAACACAAAAACCACATCTAAACAGAGGATAGATGGATTATTTATTATTAAACAGAACCAAAAAGTAAGAAACTAAAATAAAATTGGGTTGCTCTCCCAACAAGCGCTAACGCTTAAAGCCCCTAGCTAGGCATGATGATTTCAATGATGCTCACATAAAAGATAGGAATTGAAACATATAGAGAGCATGATGAAGAATATGACTAGCACATTTAAGTCTAACCCACTTCCTATGCATAGGATTTTGTGAGAAAACAACTTATGGGAACAATAATCAACAAGCATAGGAAGACAAAACAAGCATAACTTCAAAAATTTAAGCACATAGAGAGGAAACTTGATATTATTGCAATTCCTACAAGCATATGTTCCTCCCTCATAATAATTTTCAGTAGCATCATGAATGAATTCAACAATATAACCAGCACCTAAAGCATTCTTTTCATGATCTACTAGCATAGAATTTTTATTACTCTCCACATAAGCAAAATCTATTCTCATCAATAGTAGTGGGAGCAAACTCAACAAAATATCTATCATGGATTGAAAATTGAAATCAAGATGACAAGTTTCATGGTTATCATTATTCTTTATAGCATATTTGTCATCACAATAATCATCATAGATAGGAGGCATGCTTTCATAATAGTAAATTTGCTCATCCAAGCTTGGGGGACAAAAAATATCATTTTCATCAAACATAGCTTCCCCAAGCTTGTGGCTTTGCATATCATTAGCATCATGGATATTCAAGGAATTCATACTAACAACATTGCAATAATGCTCATCATTCACATATTTTATGCCAAGCATTCTATGTAATTCTTCTTCTAGTACTTGAGCACAATTTTCCTTTCCATCATATTCACGAAAAATATTAAAAGATGAAGCGATGAGACAAACTCAATTCCATTTTTTGGTAGTCTTTTTTATAAACTAAACTAGTGCTAAAACAAGAAACAAAAAGATTCGATTGCAAGATCTAAAGATATACCTTCACTTACCTAGCTTCCCAAAGAACGGCGCCTTTAAACCGCTTGATGTCTACTACACAACCTTCTTCTTGTAGACGTTGTTGGGCCTGCAAGTGCACAGGTTTGTAGGACAGTAGGAAATTTCCTCAAGTGGATGACCTAAGGTTTATCAATCCATGCGAGGCGAGGATGAAGATGGTCTCTCTCAAACAACCCCCGCAACCAAATAACAAAGAGTCTCTTGTGTCCCCAACACACCCAATACAATGGTAAATTGTATAGGTGCACTAGTTCGGTGAAGAGATGGTGATACAAGTGCAATATGGTTGGTAGATATAGGTTTTGTAATCTGAAAATATAAAACAGCAAGGTAACAAGTGGTAAAAGTGAGCGTAAATACAGTATTGCAATGATAGTAAACAAGGCCTAGGGTTCATACTTTCACTAGTGCAAGTTCTTTCAACAATAATAACATAAATGGATCATATAACTATCCCTCAACATGCAACAAAGAGTCACTCCAAAGTCACTAATAGCGGAGAACAAACGAAGAGATTATGGTAGGTTACGAAACCACCTCAAAGTTATTCTTTCCAATCAATCCGTTGGGCTATTCCTATAAGTGTCACAAACAGCCCTAGAGTTCGTACTAGAATAACACCTTAAGATACAAATCAACCAGAACCCTAATGTCACCTAGATACTCCAATGTCACCTCAAGTATCCGTGGGTACGATTATACGATATGCATCACACAACCTCAGATTCATCTATTCAACAAACACATAGAACCTTAAAGAGTGCCCCAAAGTTTCTACCGAGAATCAAGAACGTGTGCCAACCCCTATGCATAGGTTCATGTGGAACCCGCAAATTGGTCACCAAAACATACATCAAGTGGCACATGATATCCCATTGTCACCACGGATAAACACGACAAGACATACATCAAGTGTTCTCATAAAAGACTCAATCCGATAAGATAACTTCAAAAAGGGAAACTCAATTCATTACAAGAGAGTAGAGGGGGGGAAGAAACATAAGATCCAACTATAATAGCAAAGCTCGGGATACATCAAGATCGTGCCATAGAGGGAACACAGAGAGAACGAGAGAGAGAGAGAGAGAGAGAGAGAGAGAGAGAGAGAGAGAGAGAGAGAGATCAAACACATAGCTACTGGTACATACCCTCAGCCCCGAGGGTGAACTACCTCCTCGCGTCATGGAGAGCGCCGACATGATGAAGATGGCCACGGTGATGGGTTCCTCCCAGGGTGCCGAACGGGCTCCCAGAGGTTTTTGTGGCTACAGAGGTTTATGGCGTAACTCCCGATCTAATCTCTCGCTTCCTGGAAGTTTTAGGATACGTGGTATATATGGGTGAAAGGAGTACGCCGGTGGAGCTCAGGGCCCCACGAGGTGGCGGCGCCGTAGGGGGGGGCGCGCCCCACCCTCGTGGGCCAGCTCCCGATCTTCCGACGAGAGTCCAAGTCTATCGGGTGGCTTTCCTTCCAAAAGTAATTCTCCAGCTTGATTTCTGCCCGCTTTGACTCCGCTTTGATATTCCTTTCCTCTAATCACCAAATAGGCATAAAACAACAAATCTAGGCTGGACCTCCTGTTAATAGGTTAGTCCCAAAATAATATAAAAGTGGATAATAAAGCCCAATATTGCCTAAAACAGTAGATAATATAGCATGGAGCAATCAAAATTATAAATACGTTGGAGACGATCACCCAACGGATTGATTGAAAGAATAACTTTGAGGTGGTTTCGCTACCTACCATAATCTCTTCGCTTGTTTTCTGCTATTAGTGACTTTGGAGTGACTTTTGTTGCATGTTGAGGGATAGTTATATGATCCAATTATGTTATTATTGTTTAGAGAACTTGCACTAGTGAAAGTATGAACCATAGGCCTTGTTTCTAGCATTGCAATACCGCTTACGCCACTTTTACCATTAGTTACCTTGCTGTTTTTCTATTTTCAGATTACAAAACCTATATCTACCATCCATATTGCACTTGTATCACCATCTCTTCGCCGAACTAGTGCACCTTTATACAATTTACCATTGTATTAGGTGTGTTGGGGACACAAGAGACTCTTTGTTATTGTTGGAAATATGCCCTAGAGGCAATAATAAATTAGTTATTATTATATTTCCTTGTTCATGATAATCGCTATTATTCATGCTATAATTGTATTGACCGGAAACAGCAATACATGTGTGGATACATAGACAACACCATGTCCCTAGTAAGCCTCTAGTTGACTAGCTCGTTGATCAATAGATGGTTACGGTTTCCTGACCATGGACATTGGATGTCATTGATAACGGATCACATCATTAGAGAATGATGTGATGGACAAGACCCAATCCTAAGCCTAGCACAAAGATCGTAGTTCAGATGCTAAAGCTTTTCTAATGTCAAGTATCTCTTCCTTAGACCATGAGATCATGCAATTCCCGGATACCGTAGGAGTGCTTTGGTGTATCAAACGCCACAACGAATCGGGTGACTATAAAGGTGCACTATGTATCTCCGAAAGTGACCATTGGGTTGACACGATCGAGATGGATTTGTCACCCGGTAGACGGAGAGGTATCTCTCGGCCCACTCGTAAGACATCATCATAATGTGCACAATGTGACCAAGGGGTTGATCACGGGATGATGTGTTACGGAACGAGTAAAGAGACTTGCTTGGCAATAAGATTGAACAAGGTATCAGGATACCGACGATCGAATCTCGGCAAGTACAATACCGCTAGACAAAGGGAATTGTATACTGGATCGATTGAGTCCTTGACATCGTGGTTCATCCGATGAGATCATCGTGGAACATGTGGGAGCCAACATGGGTATCCAGATCCCGCTGTTGGTTATTGACCGAGAACGCCTTGGCCATGTCTGTGATGATTCTTCGAACCCGTAGGGTCTACACTTAAGGTTCAAGGACGCTTAGGGTTATAAAGGAAGTTTGTATGTGGTTATCGAATGTTGTTCGGAGTCCCTGGATGAGATCCCCGGACGTCACGAGGAGTTCCGAATGGTCCGGAGGTAAAGATTTATATATGGGAAGTCCTGCTTGGTCACCGAAAGTTTCAAGCGATATCGGTAATGTACCGACCACCGGAGGGTCCTGGGTCCACCAAGTGGCCACCTGTCCAGTAGGTATGGTGGGCCAAGTGGAGGGAACCAGCCCCAAGGGGCTGGGCGCTTCCCACAAGGCCCAAGGCGCAAGGATGAGGGAGGGGGCAACCTTAGTCCGAGATGGGCCCTAAGGCCCATCTAGTGGGCGCCCTCTCCCTCCCTCTTGGCCGCCCCCTTGAACCTTATCTTGGGCTGCCGCCTCTAGGGGTGGAACTCCAGAGGGGCGCACCTCCACCCCTTCCCCTATATATATGAGGCCTAGGGGCTGCCCATAACACGCGATTTGATCTCCCTCTTGGTGCAGCCCTGCCTCCTCCTCTTCCTCCTCTCCCTTGGTGCTTGGCTAAGCCCCTGGGATTGCCACGCCTCCACCACCACCACGCCGCTGTGCTGCTGCTGGATGGAGTCTTCCTTAACCTCTCCTCTCTCCTTGCTGGATCAAGGCGTGAGACGCCACCGGCTGTACGCGGTGTTGAACGCGAGGTGCCGTCCCTGCTCGCACTTGATCATCGGTGATCCGAATCACGCACTAGTATGACTCCATCAACCCTGCTTCACTTGAACGCTTCGCTTAACGATCTACAAGGGTATGTAGATGCACTCTCCTTCCTTGTTGCTAGTTTCTCCATAGATAGATCTTGGTGACACGAGGAAAATTTTGAATTTCTGCCACGCTCCTCACAGCTTATTTGGTTGCAGGTTGTTTGAGAGAGACCATCTTCATCCTACGCCTCCCACATTGATAAACCTTAGGTCATCCACTTGAGGGAAATTTGCTACTGTCCTACAAACTTGTGCACTTGCAGGCCCAACAACGCTTACAAGAAGAAGGTTGTAGTAGACATCAAGCTCTTTTTCCTCGCCGCTGCGGGAGGTTAGTGCTTGAAGGTATATCTTTAGATCTTGCAATCGAGTCTTTTAATTTCTTGTTTTATCACTAGTTTAGTTTATAAAAGAAAACTATAAAAATGGAATTTAGTTTGTCTCATACGCTCAACTTTTTAATATCTTTCGTGAGTATGATGGAAAGGAAAATTGTGCTCAAGTGCTAGAAGAAGAAATCTATAGAATGTTTGGCACTAAATCTTTGTATGATGAGCATGATTGCAATGGTGTTAGTATGAATTCCTTCAATATCCATGATGCTAATGATATGCAAAGCCACAAGCTTGGGGAAGCTATGTTTGATAAAGATGATATTTTTTGTCCCCCAAGCTTTGATGAGCAAATTTACTATGATGTAAGCATGCCTCCTATCTATGATGATTATTGTGATGACACGTATGCCTTAAAGAATAATGATAACCATGAAACTTGTCATCTTGATCTTAATTTTCAATCACATGATAGTTATTTTGTTGAGTTTGCTCCCACTACTATTGTTGAGAAGAAATTTGCTTATGTGAGAGTAGTAAATTTCTATGCAAGTAGATCATGAAAAGAATGCTTTAGGTGTTTGTTATATTGTTGAATTCATTCATGATGCTACTGAAAATTATTATGAGGGAGGAATATATGCTTGTAGGAATTGCAATAATATCAAGTTTCTCTATGTGCTTAAAGTTTTAGTTATGTTTGTTTTGCCTTCCTATGCTAGTTGATTATTGTTCCCATAAGTTGTTTGCTCAAAAATCCCTATGAATAGGAAGTGGGTTAGACTTAAATGTGCTAGTCATATTCTTCATGATGCTCTCTTTATGTTTCAATTTTATCTTTTATGCGCAGCATCATTGAAATCATCATGCCTAGCTAGGGCGTTAAACGATAGAGCTTGTTGGGAGGCAACCCAATTTTATTTTAGTTGCTTGCTTTTGGTTCTGTTTAGGAATAAATAATCCATCTAGCTTCTGTTTAGATGTGGTTTTATGTTTTAATTAGTGTTTGTGCCAAGTAGAACCTTTGGGAAGACTTGGTGAAGTCTTTATGATCATGCTGTAAAAACAGAAACTTTAGCGCCACTTAGATTAGCTTCAACTTTTTACTGGAGAGTGATATTTAGCTGATTCTTTCTGAATATGATTACTAGACAAATTCCTCAGGTCCACCAATTTATTTTAGAACTTTTGGAGTTCCAGAAGTTTTGCTAGTTACAGATTACTACAGACTGTTCTGGTTTTGACAGATTCTGTTTTTCGTGTGTTGTTTGCTTATTTTGATGAATCTATGGCTAGTAAAATAGTTTATAAACCATAGAGAAGTTGGAATACAGTAGGTTTAACACTAATATAAATAAAGAATGAGTTCATTACAGTAACTTGAAGTGGTGTTTTCTTTTCTTTCGCTAACGGAGCTTACGAGTTTTGTGTTAAGTTTTGTGTTGTGAAGTTTTCAAGTTTTGGGTAAAGATTCGATGGACTATGGAATAAAGAGTGGCAATAGCTAAGCTTGGGGATGCCAAGGCACACCAAGGTAATATTCAATGATAACCAAGTGTTTAAGCTTGGGATGCCCTGAAGGCATCCCCTCTTCGCCTTCGCTCATCGGTAACTTTACTTGAGCTATATTTTTATTCACCACATGATATGTGTTTTGCTTGGAGCGCCATTTTATTTTATTTAGATTTGCTTGCTGTTTTAATAAAGTTTCAAGATCTGAAATTCTTAAATGTGGGAGAGTCTTCATATAGTTGCATAATTATGCGACTACTCATTGATCTTCACTTATATCTTTTGGAGTAGTTTGTTGTTTGCTCTAGTGCTTCACTTATATCTTTTAGAGCACAATGGTGGTTTTATTTTGAAGAAATAGATGAACTCTCATGCTTCACTTAGATTATTTTGAGAGTCTTAAATAGCATGGTAATTTTCTTAAATATTCCTAATATGCTAGGTATTCAAGAATAGTAAAACTTTCTTATGAGTGTGTTGAATACTAAGAGAAGTTTGATGCTTGATGATTGTTTTGAGATATGGAGGTGATAATATCAAAGTCGTAAGAAGTTGAGTAGTTGTGAATTTGAGAAATGCTTGTGTTGAAGTTTGCAAGTCCCGAGCATGCACGTATGGTAAATGTTATGCAACAAATTTGAAACATGAGGTGTTATTTGATTGTCCTCCTTATGAGTGGTGGTCGGGGACTGAGCGATGGTCTTTTCCTACCAATCTATCCCCTAGGAGCATGCGCGTAGTGCTTTGGTTTATAATGGATTGTAGATTTTGCAATAAGTATGTGAGTTCTTTATGACTAATGTTGAGTCCATGGATTATACTCACCTCACCATTCCATCATTGCTAGCCTCTTCGGTACTGCATTGCCTTTCTCACATTGAGAGTTACAAACTTCACGGTGCATCCAAACCCCGCCATATGATACGCCTTAACATATAAACCTCCTTATATCTTCCTCAAAACAGCCACCATACTCTACCTATTATGGCATTTCCATAGCCATTCCGAGATATATCGCCATGCAACTTTCCACCATACCGCTCATCATAACACATACATCATTATCATATTGTTTAGCATGATCATGTAGTTGGTATAGTATTTGTGGCAAAGCCACCGCTCATAATTATTTCATGCCACTCTTGATTCATTGCATATCCCTGCACATCACGAGGCATTCATATAGAGTCATACTTTGTTCTAGTATCGATTTGTAATCATTGAGTTGTAAATAAATAGAAGTGTGATGATCATCATTTAATAGAACATTGTCCAAAAAAAAGGAAGGAAAAAAAAGAGAAATAAAAAGGGGCAATGTTACCGAGGGAGTCCCGATTAGGGGGTGTCCGAATAGCAGATTATGACCTTTGGCCGGACTCGGACTATGAAGATACAAGATTGAAGACTTCGTCCCGGTCCGGATGGGACTTTCCTTGGCGTGGAAGGCAAGCTTACGATACGGATATGTAGATTTCCTACCATTGTAACCGACTCTGTGTAACCCTAACCCTATTCGGTGCCTATATAAACCGGAGGGTTTTAGTCCGCTGACTTAACAATACCATACCATAGGCTAGCTTCTAGGGTTTAGCCTCTCTCGATCTCGTGGTAGATCTACTCTTGTACTACCCATATCATCAATATTAATCAAGCTGGAGTAGGGTTTTACCTCCATCGAGAGGGCCCGAACTGGGTAAAACATCGTGTCCCTTGTCTCATGTTACCATCCACCTAGACGCATACCGGGACCCCTACCCGAGATCCGCCGGTTTTGACATCGACATTGGTGCTTTATTGAGAGTTCCTCTGTCGCCATCTTTAGGCCCGATGGCTCCTCCGATCGTCAATAACGGCGCGCCCAGGTGAGACTTTTCTCCCGGACAGATCTTCGTGACCGGCGGCTTTGCACTCGGGTCAATTCGCTGGCCATCCGGAGCAGATTGAAAGCTACACCCCGGCCATCAGGTCATATTTGAAGTTTGAACTACACGGCCGACATCCGCGGAGACTTGATCTTCGACGGGTTCGAGCCACGCCAAGCGCCGCTGCACCGCCACAAGGGCATGATCTAGCTCGCCGCCGGTCGATGTCCTCGAGGTCGCACGGTGTCCGCTCCGACCTTTAGATCGAGCCGACCACGCCGATCGAGGACAGGTGGCTGGACACCGCCGGGGCTGCGATCTCTACGGCGATTGAGCCATACACCTACCATGTCCTTTTATGGCTTCATGACTCAAGGTGCCGGACTCTTCTTGGACTCGAGCCCTCTGCACTCGATAATCGATCCGATTGGGCCCGATCATGGAATTCACTGCCATGACATCTTTCAAGACTCGCCTTTGGCGACATCCTGAATTAATAAAATCTCTCTCCTTATCGAGAGCCCCGGTCGGATTATGGTCAGAAGGTTGGGATGCGGACGACGAAGAAATTCAAAGCCCACCCACCACCCACTTCAGAGCCACTGCCGATGATTTAACCGACATGCTCGACTTCGATTCAAGACATCGACGGTATGGACGACGATGTAGGGAGGAGCATGAACCAGCACCTATAGGGCACTCGGAGAACCACCTCATCTCACGATGTATACATGGTGGACACACCTAAAGGAACCGACGACGAGGAACAACGGGACGCCACTAACGATCGCTCCATCGAAAGCAGTCAAACGGGCGACGTAAGCGCCTGCTCAAAGTCCCACCTCGACAAAGACAACAGCTATACAGACCCAGCTATAGAGCAGGGTGAACCGTGGACGGTGAACATGCTATCGAGCAACCGTCTAACATGACAATCTGGATAAACAACCCGCCCTCGGCGAAGATAATACCTCCGCATTTAACTCACGCCGACAAGGTTGGGAGCAGAAGAACCTCCACAAAGGCTCGTCGCCACAACACGTAGCCTGAAAAAGCGTAAGGAAGCTCAAACAGCGGAAGATGCACTCAGAATCAGATGGAGCAAAGTACTCAACACCATGAGACAAATACGGCGCATACGCCAACAAAGAGCTACCCAAAGCGAAAACTCATCGCCTCAATTTGATGAGGAGGCGAGCGCCCACAATCAAAAACAAGGAGGCCACCGGCCGGATGGATGACCCCATGGCAAACAGAGAGCGCAAACGGCGCCGCACACAAGCCGCACGCGATCCACACAAGGATTCGTGATCAAAAGATGGCCCGCTTAGATCTATCTACGGGCCAAGAAAGCAAGCTCTAGTAAGCAAGGCAACACATCAAGTATCCGAACATCACGATACACCTAAATATAGGGGTGCCGCACACCCCCTATGTTTCATCGATGAGGTGCTGGATCATGAATTTCCAGCGGGATTCAAGCCCGTAAACATAGAGGCATACGATGGAACAACAAACCCTGGAGTCTGGATTGAGGATTACATCCTCCATATACACATGGCTAGAGGAGATGATCTCCACGCCATAAAATACTTACCCTCAAGCTCAAAGGCCAGCCTAGCATTGGCTTAAAAGCCTTCCCAAAACACCATTGGAAGTTGGGAAGAGCTCGAGGATGCCTTTCGTGCAAATTTTCAGGGACCTATGTCCCACCTCCGGATGCCGACGATTTAAGTCACATAGCTCAACAGCCCGGAGGTCAGCCCGGAAATTTTGGAACAGATTCTTACTAAAAGAACCAAATAGTCGATCGCTCGGACGCGAAGCCTTAGCGGCTTCAAACACATCATCCGAGACGTAATGGCTCGCTGACACCTCGCCAAGAAAAGCCAAGAACAATGGCCGATTAACAAGCTCTCATGTCCCGCTTGCGCTGAGAGGATAGCTGGCTAGCAAGATGCAGCACCGCACCCAAGTACATCCGGCGTAAGGATGGAACGGAAACCACGACGCAGCAAGGACCAGCGCCGGACCAAGGAACAGCCCAAGAGCACGGAGCCAACGCCGGATTCAAAAGCTCTCGGCAGATCATAAAAAGCTGCCCTTAAGGATAACAGGACGAGCTATCTAACTTAAACAAAATCTTGGACAAGATATGCCAAATCCACAAGACTCTGAAGCTCGCAAACCACACCCACAGAGATTGTTGTCTTCAAGCAGTCCGCAAACTCAACGCCGAACACAAGGGGCTCGACATACCAAGCAAGGACGATGACGAACCCCAAAAGCAGAGCACCGGAAAACAAAAGAATTTCCCACAAGAAATCAAAACAGTGAGCTCACTTCACGTGACAAAAGGGAAAAATAGAGCGGCGCCCATAGAGGTACGCGCCATAGGGCCTATCCCGGAAGAGTCCTGCCACTGGTTGTTAAAACCAATCACCTTCGACCATCGGGATTACTCTAGAAGTATACGGAACACAGGTTGGACTGCCTTGATATTAGATCCGATAATTGGTGGACTCCAATTTTCACAAGTCCTAATGGACGGCGGAAGTGATCTAAACCTGCTATATCAGGACACAATCCGCAATATGGGGATAGACCCAACCAAATTTCGCCACAGCAACTCTTCCTTTCAAGGGGTAATGCCAGGCCCATATGCCCATTGTACGGGCTCTCTACTGCTAGGAGTTGTGTTCGGCTCACCCGACAACTTCCGCCGTGAAAAGTTAACCTTCCACCTCGCCCTATTTACAAGTAGCTATCAAGCACTATTGGGACACGAAGCTTTCGCCCGCTTTAACGCAATACCGCATTATGCATCCCTTACACTTAAAATGCCCGTCCACGTGGCATCATCTCATTAAAGGGAAACATCAAGGGTTCCTCGAGTCCGAAAATTGTGCGGATACCTTGACAGCCCCACAATAAACCGCCTCACCAATACAAGCACTTAGACAGGTCGGCAGACCTTCGACATGGCTGTACGAGTCCGGCGAACATACAAGGGCTCGCTAGACGATACCCCGCATAAGGCCCTCGTGATCCACAACAAGAGACAATAAAGCTCAATTTTGTTCATTCTTTGAATTGTACTTTGTTTATATAATATAATGTACATTTTCGCACGATCTTTTCAACTAAGTTCCTCTCTTTTACAGATGAACACTGCTACACCCGCCCCGTGATACGGCAGAACGGAGACACAGCGCAGACGCAGAGGGACCCGCTGTAAGGATTCTTTTCAGATTAAGACCCTCGTAAACCTTGTTTACTGTCTCTTGTTGATACACATCCCCGCTTTTCTTGCTATAACCAATGAGCAGGCAGGCCGTGATAGGCCACGCCGAATTTTGCGCTGCACTGGACACTGTGGGCTTTTTACCAAGGGCTATTGTTCACCCGCTTTCATAAAGACCGAATACCTTAGGGAGTGTTCGCGCCTCGAAGTTAGGCCTTATATGCATCAGCTCTAAATCATGTCTTTGGTCAAATGTTGGGTTTGTCTGCCTCTGAGTTTTGCTGCCTTACGCTCCGCTTATCGGCCATCATGGCACTGTGGAGAACTATCGCGACAGCCCCGGTTCGCCAGGGAGCACCTCAAGAGAGAAAGCCAAAACTGACTGTCATGACATAGCGTGAGACTGGTCAACCACTCGATGACAATAAGGAATCTTTAGAATTCTCCGATTGACGAAGGGCCATTTCCGCCAGCACATACGCTACCGGATTGGGTGAGCCGGTGCCCCTAGGGGCTATATAGTAGCCCCACCGTCAACTCCTATGGCTAAGTGAAAGTGATAAAGCATTATAGTCCGTTGTTTAGTTTGCTGCGCTATCACCTCCTTTGTAGGACCAAGACGTTGGATCAAGTGTGAAAATGCTGCAGAAACACCCCGCATTATATGCGTAAATGAAGCCAAAGACTGCCATCTTTCAAAGTTATATACATATACATTAACGCCGCATAGGAGGTATTTTAATTCTTGAAAGCACAAGTATAAAAAGCTTTTATATTCCAATCAAACATTGTTTCACAATAATACATGTTATTCAACATAATATCCTTCGGCATCGCGTGTCTATTAAACGAGCGCTCAAGAACTTCTTGAAAATAGTGCTCGACGGGTACTCTTCCGTTCAATCTTGGGATGCAATATCGGTGGACTTCATCTCCGCCCAAGATGCCTTGACACGGGCAAGAGCCATCCGCACCTCTATGCATGTTGACCGCCTCATTGCTTTGATATGCGGCACCGCACTAAGGAACTGCTGCACCAAGCCAAAATAACTCTTCGCTCGGGCCTTTTCGCCACAAATAAGTCACGACATTCTTCATGGCAAGTCCGACAACCTATTCAGCTCCGCCCATTCGCCAAACGATCGGTTAATGGAAGTGGACGCCTGGACTACGGAATCATGACCAAAAAGCTCTTCCATCTCGTGATCCTTTTGATCTCCGGGTGTTCGGCTGCTGTCCGCTGCACTCGCCGCCAAGTCCAGATAAGCATCCGACTACTCCACAGCCGGTCCAACTGAGCATATTTAGGATCCGTGAACTTCCTCACGAGCGTAAAGGGCTTTCCACCGCGATATCTCCGGCCCGACGAGCTCCTCCTTCATAGCTCTCATCGCAGAAGCGAGCATCCTTGGCCTCGTGGTGGCCTTCTTCAGGTCTCTTGCTCCGCCGACCTTCTTTTTCAAGAAGCTCGCAGCGGTCGGTAGCATTCTTCAACTTCACGGCCATCTCGCCATTTCCTTCTTGCTTCGGCAAAGGAGCAGCCTGTTCGCTTTTAGCTCTTCGGACGCCTTTAAGGCAGCCGATCACTTTTCCTGGCATGTTCCTTGGCTCGGCAAGCTCCGCCTCAAGATTCTCCATGGCAGCGGCACCATCTGCATCAAGCATACATGTTGTAAGGCACGGGCATCAAGCTCCCTTACTAGGTGTCCGCGAGAAATTGCATACCTTGTGACTCGCCCACCTGCTTGTTGACAAGCGCGATGTCGGCATCCGCCACGCCAAGTTGCCGCCGAGTTCGGCAATTCATCATCCGCTAGCCACCGGACGCCCGCCACCTACATAGGAAGGGCGACATATTATATTCGATTATGATCCTCGCACGCTGTCATTTTTGACAACGCACCGAGTCTCGTGTGCTACTATCTACACGGGCGATCTTATATATGCGGAACCGCCAAAAGGTACATCATTGCACGTGACTCTCAAAACCGTCGCAAGAACTCCTCGGCGGCTCGCATAACCCGCTTCATGGACGAAATCTTTTCAATCACCCTACCCATCAATGCAGGGTGATCTTCTGAGATAGACACTCGCCCGAGCAGATCCTTCAACTCCTCCGACCGTGCACCCGGAGGTGCCGGACTCGTCCGATGGCCTTTTTCGAAGGCCGGACACGGAGGGCTCCAGGGGGCCCTACGACCACACTCTACCCCTGCCGGATTCGGGGAAACCCTCCGCGACGACACCTCAGGATCGTCCGCCTCGCTAGGCGGTACGGCAGGGGGAGGCGTTCCGCTCTCCATCATCTCCGAACGAAGATCCTCAAGACGAGCTCACGAGAAGGGCTGAGATCCCAACTACAAGGTAAAATTTCGGTCATCTTCGTAAATAAAACAGGATGTCTTTTATTTTATAAACTCCCTCTCTACTTACTTTTGTTGGAGGGTTGATCTCCTTGGGGAAACAATGCGCTGTGGCATCATCGATGCAGGACCTCCGCGAAGAGTTCTTCCCGCTTTGAGGCCTTGGTCTCCTGGATTCCAGAGGCGGTCCTTTTCTCCCCTTGGATGGAGGGATTATCGATCCTCCTTTCTTGATAACCTCCTTCACGGAGGCAGTAGCTTTTGTTCCCCCTTCGCCTTTCTCCTAAAGGCGCAGCCTCCAAAGATCCTCGGTTAACACCGGATCTCGCGTGGTCTCGTGGAGGGGGGCCGGACACTGATCGTTTTGCTTTCGCTATCCACTCCTGCTTAAGGGACAACTCTTTTGAGGGCAAGTTTATGATAAATATACGGATAGCATGTCCGGCACGGACTACTTACTTGAGCATCCCACATTGCAGCTCGTACATGCATCTCGGTCAAGTCCTATTACATTGCTTGTGGTCCAAGAACAGTTTGTACATATCCACGGGCGTTGCACCCATGAAGTGTTGAAGAGCTCATGGTCCCTCCGGATTGAACTCCCACAAAGGGGGCGACGCTTGCGGGGCAGGATGCATTTAATCAGCATGACCTGCAAGCATTACGCACCAGATTGATCTCTCTCTAGGAGGTCTCAATACGGCCCCGCAACAAGGGCACATCCTTGAACGGCCCCAGCCAAGCCTCCTTTATTGACCCATGACTCCAGCCTGTGGAGGACCCGAGCGAAGGCGGGTGGCGCCACCCATTTGGTGCCCCGGGAGCTGTGATATAAAACTACTCTTGCTGCCATAAACTGAGCTCTTTTGAAAAGAGCCCTCGGCCTTGGAGCATCAACATTCTTACTTATAACAGCCCCTCCAAGACTTCTGCCTGTTGCCCCTTGATCATCTTCGGCCCACCTTGAAGGTTTTGAGCCACAATCCAAGTGTGGGGTAATGCGGAGGAAGGCTTCACATACGACGATGAACGAGATGTGGAGGATGGACTCGGATCCAAGTCGTGAAATTCCAGCCCGTAATAAAACATGAGCCCTCACGAAGGGGTCCATCGGGAAACTTAGTCCCCGAGGAAGTGGACGTGAACACTACGCTTTCACCGGCTTGTGAGTGGGAATAACCTGCCCTTGAGCAGGCAGCCTATGCGAGATTTCGCCGTTAGATACCTGGCATCTCTTAGCTTTAGGACGTCTTCTTCCATGACGGAGGAAGGCATCCACCGGCCTTGGAGGTCGGAGCCGGACATCTTCGAAGGTCCGAAGCGCCTGAATCTGGAGCTTTGGGTGTTGGAACTCGAAGCGAGGGGTGGATTTGATGGAGATTGAGAAAAAGGAGCAGGGCCTTGGTCTCTTTATAAAGAGGTTGAATACCAGGAGCCCTCCCCGAGGGAGTCCTGGATAAGGGGGTGTCCGGATAGCCGGACTATGACCTTGGCCGACTCTCGGACTATGAAGATACAAGATTGAAGACTTCGCCCCGTGTCCGGATGGGACTTTCCTTGGCGTGGAAGGCAAGCTTGGCGATACGGATATGTAGATCTCCTACCATTGTAACCGACTGTGTAACCCTAACCCTATTCGTGTCTATATAAACCGGAGGGTTTTAGTCCGAGGACTAATAACAATCATACCATAGGCTAGCTTCTAGGATTTAGCCTCTCTAATCTCGTGGTAGATCTACACTTGTACTACCCATATCATCAATATTAATCAAGCGAGTAGGGTTTTACCTCCATCGAGAGGGCCCAACCTGGGTAAAAACATCGTGTCCCTTGTCTCCTGCTACCATCCGCTTAGACACACAGCTCGGGACCCCTACCGAGATCCGCCGTTTTGACACCGACATTGGTGCTTTCATTGAGAGTTCCTCCGTGTCGCCATCCTTAGGCCCGATGGATCATCCGATCATCAACAACGATGCGCCCGGGTGAGACTTTTCTCCCGACAGATCTTCAGATTCGCGGCTTTGCATCATACCAATTCGCTGGCCATCCGGAGCAGATTGAAAGCTACGCTCGCCATCCGTCAGATTTGGAAGTTTGAACTACACGCTGCCATCCGCGAAGACTTGATCTTCGACGGGTTCGAGCCACGCCAAGCGCCGCCTTTATCACGAGGGCATGATCTATCTCGCCACGGACAAAGTGTCCTGAGGCTCGACACGAGTCCGCCCGACCTTTAGTTCGAGCCGACCGCACCTATCGATGACGGGTGGCGGACACCGCCGGGCTGCGATCTCTACGGCGATTGAGCTGCAGACACCTACCCTGGCCCTTTTGGCGGTTTCTCGTGACTCCAAGGCGCCGGACTCCTCTCCGGACTCGAGCCTTCACGCTTCCGCCAATCGAATCCGATTACGCCGATCGTGGAATTCACCGCCGCGGACATCTTTCAAAGACTCGCCCTTTGGCAACATTCTGAGTTCACTAAAGTCTCTCTTTATCGAGAGCCCCGCCGGATTATGGTCGGAAGGTTGGGATGCGACGACGAAGAAAATCAAAGCCCACCCACCACCCACTTCAGAGCCACCGCCGATGATTTAACCGACATGCTCGACTTGAGTCCAAGACATCGACGGTATGGACGACGATGCAGAGAGACAACCAACAACCAGCGCCACGGGCAATCGGAAGGCCACCTCATCATATGACATATACATGGTGGACATCCCAAAAGATGGGAATGGCGATGGAACAGCGGAGGATGACCCTCAAGAAACAGCCTGCCGCCAAGGCCAGCCGCGCCGCTCTAAATCCCGCCACAAAAAACGGTGATTCCAGACGGAGATAATAACACCCTCAACAGTGCTAAAGACAACCCTCCAAAGAAGATTCAGCGCAGGAGGATGGAGAAGCCAGCCTCATGAGAGAGCGGCGCAAAAAGAGGTAGAGGATTTATAATTACATGCCTCCTCTCAAGATCGTGCAAGCCTCGACGACGATGAATTTGTCGTGCCCGAGGATCCTGTCAAACAAGAGCGCTTTCAAACGCAGGCTCATGGCCACGGAAGCAGCCTCAAGAAAAAGCAAAAGCTTAAAGCTGACCAAGATTTGCTAGCTGACAAATGGACTGAAGTCCTTGCGGCCGAAGAGTATGAACTCGAGCGCCCCTCCAAGAGCTACCCAAGATGCAGGATGCTACCCCGATTAGAGGAGGAAGCACCTAAACCTACATCACCGGTGCATGATATGGCTGACCGGCCGCCTCGTGGCCGCGACATAGAGGCCTCTCGGCCCTCAATTCAAGCCGCACCCCGTCGCCGCTCAAAAATACAAAGGCACGGGGAAAAGCGCCAGACCTGCGAGATATATTGGAGGACAAGGCAAGGCAGACAAGATCGATCTATGGATCGCGTGGGCGCCCCACAACACGTGATGATAACTGTCACGCCAGATATGGCAACTCCGGCCAGGCCGAACACAGTAGACAAAGCTCATTTGAGCTGCGTCGTGATATAGCCCAATACAGAGGCGCCACACACCCACTATGCTTCACAGATGAAGTGATGGACCATCAAATCCCTGAGGGTTTCAAACCCATAAACATTGAATCATACGATGGCACAACAGATCCTGTGGTCTGGATCGAGGACTATCTCCTTCACATCCACATGGCCCGCGGTGATGATCTACACGCCATCAAATACCTCCCACTCAAGCTTAAAGGACCAGCCTGGCATTGGCTTAACAGCTTGCCAGCAGAGTCAATTGGTTGTTGGGAAGACCTGGAAGCCGCATTCCTCGAGAATTTCTAGGGCACATATGTGCGACCACCAGACGCCGATGACCTAAGCCACATAATTCAGCAGCCAGAGGAATCGACCAGACAATTCTGGACATGGTTCCTAACCAAGAAAAATCAAATCGTCGATTGTCCGGATGCCAAGGCCCTTGCAGCCTTCAAACACAACATCAGCGACGAGCGGCTTGCCCGGTACCTAGGACAGGAAAAGACGAAATCCATGGCAGCCCTCACAACACTCATGACCCGCTTATGCTGGAGAGGACAGCTGGCTAGCTCAGAGTAACAACATGACCAAGAGCCCCGTAATTCGGATATCAAGGACAGCAAGGCAGGTCGCGTGCAACAATAAGCAGCGCCGCGCGATTAACGGCGATAATGCTGAGGATACGGCAGTCAATGCCGGATTCAGAGGCTCTAAACCCGTCAGCGGAAAAAGCCATTCAAAAGAAATACTCCGCCTGTCCCAATTTGGACCGAATACTGCCGCTTCGTGCACAAGATACATGGCACCCCGAAAGTTAGCCAATTACACCAACAGGGATTGTTGGGTGTTCAAGCAGGCAAGTTAAATGCCAAAACAATGACAAGGGGTTGCATAGCGATGACGAGGAGGAGCCCCACCACCGAACAATAGAGGATGAAGGGCTTCCTTCGCAAGTGCGGACGGTGAACATGATATACGCAACCCACATACCCAAAAGGGAGCGGAAGCGCACTAAGGGACGATATGCGGCGGAGCCGCCGCCTAAAGTTCAACCCGGGTCTTCCCGCCCGATCACTTTTGATCAAGGGACCACCCCACTAGCATCCGCCATGGCGGATTCGCCGCATTGGTTCTAGACCCAATCATTGACGGATTTCACCTCACTAGAGTCCTAATGGACGGCGGCAAGAGCCTTGAACCTACTTTATCGTGATACAAGGCGCCAAAATGGGCATAGACCCATCAAGGATTAAACCCACGAAGACGACCTTCAAAGGCGCCATACCAGGTGTAGTGTTGGGTAACGAGTAATTTCAAAAATTTTCCTACGATCACGCAAGACCATGGTGATGGCATAGCAACGAGAGGGGAGAGTGTCCGCCCACGCACTGTGAGACCGAAAGCGAAGCGCTATATTAACGCTGTTGATGTAGTCGACGCCTTCACGATCCGACCGATCCAAGCACCGCATTCGCACCTCCGAGTTCTTGGCACACGCTCAGCTCGATGACGATCCCCGAGCCCGATCCAGCAAAGCGCCGGGAAGGAGTTCCACAAGACGACGGGCAGGACGATCTTGATGTTCTACTGCGCAGGCTTCGCCAAGCACCGCCACAATATGACCGAGGTGGAATATGGTGGAGGGGGCACCGACACGGCTAAGGAACGATCCGAGATCAACTTGTGTGTTCTAGGGTGCCCCCTGCCCCGTGATATAAAGGAGCAAGGGGAGGGCCGCCAGCCTTGGGGCGACTAGGAGGGGGGAGTCCTCCTCCTAGTAGGAGTAGGACTCCCTTCCTAGTCCTACTAGGAAGAGGGAAGGGGAAGGAAAGAGAGGAGAGGAGAGGGAAAGGGGCTGCGCCTCCTAGTCCAATTCGACTCCCATGGAGGGGGGCGCACCACCTCCGGTGCAGCCCTCTCTCCCTCTTGGCCCAATAAGGCCCATAACTTCCCGGGGTTCCGTAACCTCCCACTCCGTTTTCTCCGAAACTTCCGAACCTTTCCGTGTCCGAATATAACCATCCAATATATCAATCTTTATGTCTCGACCATTTCGAGACTCCTCGTCATGTCCGTGATCACATCCGGACTCAACTCCTTCGTACATCAAAATACATAAACTCATAATAACCGCCATTGAAACCTTGCGCATGGACCCTACGGTTCGAGAACTATGTAGACATGACCTAGAACTATTCTCGTCAATAACCAATAGCGGAACCTGGATGCTCATATTGGTTCCTACATATTCTACGAAGATCTTTATCGGTCAAACCGCATAACAACATACGTTGTTCCTTTGTCATCGGTATGTTACTTTCCGAGATTCGATCGCCGGTATCCAATACCTAGTTTAATCTCGCTATCGAAAGTCTCTTTACTCGCTCCGTAATACATCATCTCACAACTAACTCTTTAGTTGCAATGCTTGCAAGGCTTTATGTGATGTGTATTACCGAGAAGGCCTAGAGATACCTCTCCGACAATCGGAGGACAAAACCTAATCTCAAATACGCCAACCCAACAAGTACCTTTGGAGACACCTGTAGTACTCCTTTATAATCACCCAGCTACGCCAGACGCTTGGTAGTACCCAAAGTGTTCCTCCGTAAACGGAGTTGCATAATCTCATAGTTACAGGAACATGTATGGGTCATGAAGAAAGCATTAACATACTAAACGATCAAGTGTTAAGCTAACGGAATGGGTCATGTCAATCAGATCATTCAACTAATGATGTGACCTTGTTAATCAAATAACAACTCCTTGTTCATGGTTAGGAAACATAACCATCTTTGATTAACAAGCTAGTCAAGTAGAGGCATACTAGTGACATACTGCTTGTCTATATATTCACACATGTATTATGTTTCCGTTAATACAATTCTAGCATGAATAATAAACATTTATCATGATATAAGGAAATAAATAATAACTTTATTATTGCCTCTAGGGCATATTTCCTTCAGCCTCCCACTTGCACTAGAGTCAATAATCTAGATTACAAAGTAATGATCCTTACACCCATGGAGTCTTGGTGCTGATCATGTTTTGCTCGTGGAAGAGGCTTAGTCAACGGTCTGCAACATTCAGATCCGTATGTATTTTGCAAATCTCTATGTCTCCCACTTGGACTTGGTCCCAATGGAATTGAAGCGCCTCTTGATGTGCTTGGTCCTCTTGTGAAATCTGGATTCCTTTGCCAAGGCAATTGCACCAAGATTGTCACAGAAGATCTTCATCGGTCCCGATGCACTAGGTATGACACCTAGATCGAAATGAACTCTTTCATCCGCATTCTTCATTTGCTGCTCCAAGCAGCTATGTACTCCGCTTCACATGTAGATCCCGCCACGACGCTTTGTTTAGAACTGCACCAACCGACAGCTCCACCGCTTAATAAAAACACGATCCGGTTTGCGATTTAGAATCGTCTGGATCAGTGTCAAAGCTTGCATCGACGTAACCATTTACGACTAGCTCTTTGTCACCTCCATATACGAGAAACATATCCTTAGTCCTTTTCGTATTTCAGATGTTCTTGACCGCTGTCCAGGATCCACTCGATTACTTTGGTACCTTCCCGCCAAGCTTACAGCTAAGCATACGCCAGTCTGGTACACAGATTGCATACATGATAGAGCCTATGGCTGAAGCATAGGAACATCTTTCATTTTCTCTATCTTCTCATTGTGGTCGGGCATTGAGTCCGACTCAATCTTACACCTTGTAACACGTAAAAACCTTTCTTTGCCTGATCCATTTTGAACCTTTTCAAAACTTTATCAAGGTATGTGCTTTGTGAAAGTCCAATCAAGCCGCCTTGATCTATCTCTATAGATCTTGATGCCCAATATGTAAGCAGCTTCACCGAGGTCTTTCATTGAAAAACTTTTATTCAAGTATCCTTTATGCTATCCAGAATTCTATATCATTTCCAATCAATAATATGTCGCCCACATATAATATTAGAAATGCTACAGAGCTCCCACTCACTTTCTTGTAAATACAAAGCTTCTCCAAAAGTCTCAGATAAACCCATATGCTTTGATCACACTATCAAAGCGCTTATTCCAACTCCGAGAGGCTTGCACCGCACTATAAATTGATCGTTGAGCTTGCACACTTTGTTAGCACCTTTGGATCGACAAAACCTTCTGGTTGCATCATATACAACTCTTCTTCTAGAAATCCATTCAAGAATGCAGTTTTACATCCATTTGCCAAATTTCATAATCATAAAATGCGCAATTGCTAACATGATTCGGACGGACTTAAGCATCGCCACGGGTGAGAAAGTCTCATCGTAGTCAACCCCTTGAACTTGTCGAAAACCTTTTGCAACAAGTCGAGCTTTGTAGATAGCTACATTACCATCAGCACGCCTTCTTCTTAAAAATCCATTTATTCTCAATAGCTTGCCGATCATCGGGCAAGTCTACCAAAGTCCATACTTTGTTCTCATACATGGATCCCATCTCAGATTTCATGGCTTCAAGCCATTTTATGGAATCTGGCTCACCATCGCTTCTTCATAGTTCGTAGGTTCATCATGATCTAGTAGCATGACTTCCGTAATAGGATTACCGCATCACTCGTGCGGATTTTGTTCTCGTTGATCTACGGTTCAAGGACAACTTGATCTGAAGTTTCATGATCTTTATCATTATCTTCCTCACTAATCGGTGTAGGTGTTACGTAAACTGATTTCGTGATTTAACTACTTTCCAATAAGGGAGCTGGTACTATTACCTCATCAAGTTCCACTTTCCTCCCACTCACTTCTTTCGAGAGAAACTCCTTCTAGAAAGGATCCATTTTAGCAACGAATGTTTTGCCTTCGGATCTGTGATAGAAGGTGTACCCAATTGTCTCCTTTGGGTATCCTATGAAGACACATTTTCGATTTGGGTTCAAGCTTATCAGGTTGAAGTTTCTTCACATAAGCATCGCAACCCCAAACTTTCGTAAACGACAACTTTGGTTTCTTGCTAAACCATAGTTCATAAGGCGCCGCCTCAACGGATTTTGACGGTGTCCTATTTAACGTGAATGCGCCGCCTCAAGAGCATAACCCCAAAATGATAGCGTAAATCTGTAAGAGACATCATAGATCGCACCATATCCAAAGAAAGTGCGACACGACGCTCGACACACCATTGCGCTGTGGTGTTCCGGTATGGAGTTGCTAAACTATTCCGCTTTGTTTCAAATGTAGACCAAACTCAGAACTCAAATATTCGCCCACGATCAGATCGAGAAACTTTATTTTCTTATTACGATGATTTTCAACTTCACTCTGAAATTCTTTGAACTTTTCAAATGTTTCAGACTTATGTTTCATTAAGTAGATATACCCATATCTGCTCAAATCATCTGTGAAGGTGAGAAAATAACGATATCCGCCACGAGCTTCAACATTCATTGACCACATACATCCGTATGTATGATTTCCAATAAATCTGTTGCTCTCCCATAGTACCGAGAACGGTGTTTTAGTCATCTTGCCCATGAGGCACGGTTCGCAAGTGCCAAGTGATTCATAATCAAGTGACTCCAAAAGTCCATCAAGATGGAGTTTCTTCATGCTTTTACAATCGATATGACCTAAACGGCAAGTGCCACAAATAAGTTGCACTATCATTATCAACTCTGCATCTTTTGGTTTCAACATTATGAATATGTGTATCACTACTATCGAGATTCATTAAAATAGACCACTCTTCAAGGGTGCATGACCATAAAAGATATTATTCATATAAATAGAACAACCATTATTCTCTCGATTTAATGAATAACCGCCTCGCATCAAACAAGATCCAGATATAATGTTCATGCTCAACGCTGCACCAAATAACAATTATTCAGGTCTAAAACTAATCCCAAGGTAGATGTAGAGGTAGCGTGTCGATCGCGATCACATCGACTTTGGAACCGCTTTCCACGCCGCATCGCCACCTCGCCCTTTGCCGTTGTTCGCTAATCCGTAGTTCCTGCTTCGAGTTGCAAATATTAGCAATGTAACCAGATCAAATACCTGTGTACTATCATGCGAGCTCTAGTAAGGTACACATCAATAACAAGTATATCACATATACCTTTGTTCACTTTGCCATCCTTCTTATCCGCCAAATACTTGGGGCAGTTCCGCTCCAAAGGACTAGTCCGCTTGCAGAGAAGCACTCGCCAGTGCTTAGGTCCGATTTGGGTTTTTCTCCGATCAAGAACTTGTTTGCTGTTCTTCTTGAAGTTCCCTTCTTCTTCCCTTTGCCTTTCTTCTTGAAACTAGTGGTCTTATTGACCATCAACACTTGATGCTCCTTTTTGATTTCTACCTCCGCAGCTTTTAGCATTGCGTAAGAGCTCTGCATAGTCTTTACTAACCCTTGCATATTATAGTTCATCACGAAGCCTTTGTAGCTTGGTGGCAGTGATTGAAGAATTTGTCAATGACACAATCATCCGGAAGATTAACTCCCAGCTTGATTCAAGTGATTGTAATACCTGCACATTTTGAGTATGTGCTCACCGATGTAACTATTCTCCTCCATCTTGCAGCTATAGAACTTATTGAGACTTCATATCTCTCAATCCGCATTCTGTTGAAATATCAACTTCAACTCCTGAACATCTCATATGCTCCATGACGCTCAAAACGCCGTTGAAGACCCGGTTCTAAGCCGTAGCATGGCACACTGAACTATAGAGTAGTCATCACCGCTTGCCGACGCTCACAACTTCGCTCAAGATCTCGCAGCAGTTCGCTACCCAAATGGTGCTTCCAGACGAATTTTTCTCGTGCAGCAATGAGGATTATCTCAAGTTACGGACCCAGTCCGTAATTGCTACCATCATCTTTCAACTTTGCTTTCAAGGAACGATTAAAATTCAACGGAACAACAAAGACGAGCCATCTATCTACAAAGAAACATAGACAAGCAAAATACTATCAGTACTAAGTTCATGATAAATTTAAGTTCAATTAATCATATTATTAAAGAACTCCCACTTAGATGTACATCTCTAGTTATCTAAGTGATCACGTGATCCAAATCAACTAAACCATAACCGATCATCACGTGAGATGGAGTAGTTTTCAATGGTGAACATCTTATGTTGATCATATTCGTTATATGATTCACGCTCGACCTTTCGTCTCCGTGTTCCGAGGCCATATCTCAGATATGCTAGGCTCGCAAGTATAACCTGAGTATTCTCGCAGTGCAAAACTGGCTTGCACCCGCTGTAGATGGACGAGAGCTTATCACACCCGATCATCACGTGGTGTCTCGCACGATTTAACTTTGGCAACGGTGCATACTGTGGAGAACACTACTTGATAATTTTAGTGAGAGATCATCTTATAATGCTACCGCAATCAAAGCAAGATAAGATGCATAAAGGATAAACATCACATGCAATCAATATAAGTGATATGATATGGCCATCATCATCTTGTGCTTGTGATTCCATCTCCAAGCACCGCCATGATCACCATCGCCACCGCGCGACACCTTGATCTCCATCGTAGCATCGTTGTCGCCTCGCCAACTATTGCTTCTACGATTATCGCTACCGCTTAGTGATAAAGTAAAGCAATTACATGGCGCTTGCATTTCATACAATAAAGCGACAACCATATGGTTCTCGCCAGCTTGCCGATAACTCGTTACAAAACATGATCATCTCATACAATAAAATATAGCATCACGCCTTGACCATATCACATCACAACATGCCCTGCAAAACAAGTTAGACGCCCTCTACTTTGTTGTTGCAAGTTTTACGTGGCTGCTACGGGCTGAGCAAGAACCGCTTTACCACGCATCAAAACCACAACGATATTTCACAAATAGACTCCGCTTTAACCTTCTCAAGGACCGGGCGAGCCACACTCGGTTCAACTAAAGTGAGAGAGACAGACACCCGCCACCACCTTTAAGCAACGAAAGTGCTCACAGCGGTGAAACCAGTCTCGCAGAAGCGCACGCTGTAATGTCGGTCCGGCCGCTTCATCTCACAATACCGCTGAACCAAAGTATGACATGCTGGTAGGTAGTATGACTTGTATCGCCCACAACTCACTTGTGTTCTACTCGCATATGACATCAACGATAAAACCAGGCTCGATGCCACTGCTGGGGAACGAGTAATTTCAAAAATTTTCCTACGATCACGCAAGACCATGGTGATGGCATAGCAACGAGAGGGAGAGGTCCGCCCACGCACTGTGAGACCGAAAGCGGAAGCGCTATATTAACGCTGTTGATGTAGTCGACGCCTTCACGATCCGACCGATCCAAGCACCGCATTCGCACCTCCGAGTTCTTGGCACACGCTCAGCTCGATGACGATCCCCGAGCCCGATCCAGCAAAGCGCCGGGAAGGAGTTCCACAAGACGACGGCAGGACGATCTTGATGTTCTATCACGCAGGCTTCGCCAAGCACCGCCACAATATGACCGAGGTGGAATATGGTGGAGGGGGCACCGACACGGCTAAGGAACGATCCGAGATCAACTTGTGTGTTCTAGGGTGCCCCTGCCCCCGTGATATAAAGGAGCAAGGGGAGGGCCGCCAGCCTTGGGGCGACTAGGGAGGGGGGAGTCCTCCTCCTAGTAGGAGTAGGACTCCCTTCCTAGTCCTACTAGGAAGAGGGAAGGGGAAGGAAAGAGAGGAGAGGAGAGGGAAGGGGGCTGCGCCTCCTAGTCCAATTCGACTCCCATGGAGGGGGGCGCACCACCTCCTGGTGCAGCCCTCTCTCCCTCTTGGCCCAATAAGGCCCATAACTTCCCGGGGTTCCGTAACCCTCCCAAGACTCCGTTTTCTCCGAAACTTCCGAACCTTTCCGTGTCCGAATATAACCATCCAATATATCAATCTTTATGTCTCGACCATTTCGAGACTCTCGCCATGTCCGTGATCACATCCGGACTAACTCCTTCGTACATCAAAATACATAAACTCATAATAACCGCCATTGAAACCTTGCGCATGGACCCTACGGTTCGAGAACTATGTAGACATGACCTAGAACTATTCTCGTCAATAACCAATAGCGGAACCTGGATGCTCATATTGGTTCCTACATATTCTACGAAGATCTTTATCGGTCAAACCGCATAACAACATACGTTGTTCCTTTGTCATCGGTATGTTACTTTCCGAGATTCGATCGCCGGTATCCAATACCTAGTTTAATCTCGCTATCGAAAGTCTCTTTACTCGCTCCGTAATACATCATCTCACAACTAACTCTTTAGTTGCAATGCTTGCAAGGCTTTATGTGATGTGTATTACCGAGAAGGCCTAGAGATACCTCTCCGACAATCGGAGGACAAAACCTAATCTCAAATACGCCAACCCAACAAGTACCTTTGGAGACACCTGTAGTACTCCTTTATAATCACCCAGCACGCTAGACGCTTGGTAGTACCCAAAGTGTTCCTCCGTAAACGGAGTTGCATAATCTCATAGTTACAGGAACATGTATGGGTCATGAAGAAAGCATTAACATACTAAACGATCAAGTGTTAAGCTAACGGAATGGGTCATGTCAATCAGATCATTCAACTAATGATGTGACCTTGTTAATCAAATAACAACTCCTTGTTCATGGTTAGGAAACATAACCATCTTTGATTAACAAGCTAGTCAAGTAGAGGCATACTAGTGACATACTGTTTGTCTATATATTCACACATGTATTATGTTTCCGTTAATACAATTCTAGCATGAATAATAAACATTTATCATGATATAAGGAAATAAATAATAACTTTATTATTGCCTCTAGGGCATATTTCCTTCACATCCGCTATAAGGGAGGCACCTTCAGACGCCTCATAATACATTTCAGGCTTATGATGCTCCTTCTTCGGTGGTGGTCCGTCCATCACAAGCTTCTCAGCGCCCATCTTGCCCTCAAAGGCACCTTAGTAAGGGCAAAGGGCCCTACGGGCACCTTCGATGCGATTTGAGCGCTTGGACGACTTCAACCCATGGACAAAGGCCCACCAGCCGCCTCACCAACCCAAGTAGCTCCTGCATGGCTTCCTTAGGCCACAACCGAACTATGAGGTTCTCATGGCCTGTTCGCCACCTTATGGAGCTCGACCAGCTGCTTCAACTGGTCGCTATAAGCACTGGGTGTCCGCCTCAAAGATATCGAGACCAGAGCACCTTCTCCGCCGAGCTTCCTCCTCGGCTCGGTAGATCATGGCAGATCAGCCACATCATGGGCAGATCTGCGAATGCTCCCGGAGAGCTCCGGATTCGGTAAGTAATGATAATTCACTTTCACATGCTTGCTTTGCATGTAGAATGCCTTACCCGCCGATATCTTCTTCATCGCCTCAATCTCCCGGAGGGCTTTTTGAGCTCGGCCTTAGCGGCCTTGGCGCCTCAAGGGCCATGGCGAGCCTCGGACTCCCGAGTCTTGAGTCACGCCCAAACTCTCGTGTTTTTCCACGAGCCCGGAGCTCTTGCCGCACCTCCGCCACCAGCCTCCTGCTTTTCTCGCCGGTGTGCTCCGTGGTCAGATTGCTTTCGCCCGACACCGCCTCCTTCAGTGGTCGCCACTGCTCAGTGGCCCCGCAATATTCATGTTATTCCTGTCATTTTTGCAAACACATCTTTTAAATATTGCCATAAGGTATTACTTACCTTCCTTGTCCTCGAGCTGCTTTTTGGCAAGTCCGAGCTCTGTTCTCAGATCGCCGAGGCTCGCTTCAATGCACCAACCTCCGCAGTCAAGGCGGCAGAGGTCAACAACAAGCAGCCTGCATTCCCATATTGACATACTTATGTTAGACTCCTCACAGATATCTTTTAGATCCTCGGTTCGGCTTTTCCTTTCCAACACCAAACTGAGCATCGTGGGCTACCGTCTATGTGTTAATATTTTATATATCTTAAATACATACCTCAAAACCTGTTAGAAGGTGGCACAAAGCTTTTCGCCAGCCCGCTCTTGGCGGATCGAACCTTCCGGATCACCACACTCATAACAAAGGTAGTGCTCCTCGTCGATGGAAGCGCCTAAGCCGCCTCCATCAAATCATTCGTCCCTCCGGTTGGACGGAGGTCACCGCGTCAGAGTCTTGCCCTTCTTACGAAGGGGTCGCCATGTCGGACTCCGGAACCACCGGTTGTTCGAGACGGAGTCCGCGCAGGGCCGACTTGAAGCCCTTCGGGTTTTATCCCTTTGAGCCCGGATTCGGAGGTCTCCTTGCGGGCGCCCATAGCCACCTCCTCCGGCTGGGCCCCTTTTGGGACTCCACCCAAGGCCATCCGCGGCGGAGGATATGAGGCGGTCGAAGTGAGGTGCTATTCACCTCCGACGAATCCAGTGGAGCCGCCGACGAATCGTTGAGCCCATCCTTGGGCGGGCTGCATGGTTATTTCCGGCGTTATAGGATGCTGTGCGACAAATGAAACGCCACGAGTTATTCTGGTGTCCGGACACTTACAATTTCGCCAGGGCTTGGCCCTTGAGCCCACCCTCTTCGCCATCGCCGGCATTAGCGGTAGTCCGGAGGAAGGGTCCTTCCTTCTGACCCTTCGCCCTCCGTGGGGTGGCCTTCCTTTATTCTCTCCTCGGCGGGAGAGGCCTTTTCCTCCTCCTCGCTCGCAGGAGGAGTCTGGCCAAGCGTCATCGGACGATGAGTCCGATAACATTGGGCGCCGGAACTCCTTCGAGTTCCCGTGGCCTTATTCTTGGTTTTCTTTTCCGCACCACGTGAGGTGCCGGAACCAGCAACCCCATCAATTAGGCGTCCGCTGGGTCTTCTGGCAAGGGAGCCGGACAGTCGATCTGTCCGAACGTCTTCGCCAGTCCCGCAAAGGTGAGGGGTTTTAGATCCCGCATAGAGTCAAACTATGAAAAAGAGTCCCGTAAAGGGTAAAATAACTTACCTCGCTGGCTTAATGTTGCTAGATGAATCCGCAATCTTCCGTCATGGATGCGGAGCTTCGCGCCTTTGAACAACACCTTCCAGCGCCTTCGCACGTAGTGTCAAGAGCCGGTTCAAGGTTCGTGCTGGCCGGATCAAACTCCCACAAATTGAAGGCCCGTTGATGGCACGGGAGAATCCGCGGATGAGCATCACCGGATTACGCTGACAAGCTTGAGATTCTTGTCCACCAGGTTTAGGACGCAGGTTTGAGTCCGCCAGCTCTTCTGAATTACCCCACGTCAGCCCGCTCTTTCCATGAGGTGAGCCGGGGGGAAGCCAGATCGAATTCGGGGCCACCGCCATTGAGAGTCGCTGCTCGGTGATATAGAACCACCCCGATTGCCACCCTTTATGGTCTCCACAAAGGAGCCTCGAGCTATAGGACGTTGGCCATCCTGCCCACCATGGTGCCTCCGCACTGCTGGCGGCCGCCCCACTACCTTCGGCTTGACATTGAAGGTCTTCAGCCATAAGCCAAAGTGGGGCTGATGCAGAGGAAGGTTTCGCACACCACGATAAACGCCGAGATGTTGAGGATGAAATTGGGGCCAGATCGTGGAAATCTAGGCCGAGTAGAACATGAGCCCCGAACTAATGGGTGAAGTGGAAACCCTAGTCCGTGGAGGAAGTGGGGAGGAACACCACCTCTCATGGGGCCTGGGGGTGGGATGAGCTGCCCTCGCTGGGGAGCCTATGCGCTGATGTCGCCGGACAAGTATCCGCCTTCCGCAGCTTTTTGATGTGCCCTCCGTGACGGAGGAGGCCATCCACTTGCCTCCCGCCTCCGGACATAGTTGGAGAAGGTTGAGATGGGATGTGCGGACTTGGGTGCCGGAGCTCGAAAAGCCGGAAATGGATAAGCAAAGGAGGAAGAAGGCGTGTGAAAAGCGGATCCTTATCCCTTATATGGACGGACAAAGCTATGCGCCCCACCGCCCGATAAAACTCGCTTATCTCCTGTTAAGCGCCAGAATCAATGGCGCGGTTGGGTTACCCACGCCCGTATTGATGATAATCCCGAATAAGGGGACACGATCTCGCTTTGACCAGACGCGTGCTAAGGAAACCGCCGCTAAAACGCTACCGAGGTGGGACAAGGAAACGATTCAATAAAGGCTTGGCCGTGGTGTGATGTCACGCTGTGGAATACGCCGGCAGATTGAACTTGTGTAAATGTTATTCTCTCTACGTGGTATGTGTAACTTATTTTGCATAGCCGGACACTCCCTTGTGTTCAAAATCTTCTATGAAGTATTCGAGGAGGAACCCGCCTTGCAATACCAAGACAATATGCTGCCGGACCTGTCGTCATTGAAGCCTGGTTCAGGGCTACCGAGGAGTCCTGATTAGGGGTGTCCGGATAGCCGGACTATGACCTTGGCCGACTCGGACTATGAAGATACAAGATTGAAGACTTCGTCCCGTGTCCGGATGGGACTTTCCTTGGCGTGGAAGGCAAGCTTGGCGATACGGATATGTAGATCTCCTACCATTGTAACCGACTGGTAACCCTAACCCTATTCGTGTCTATATAAACCGGAGGGTTTTAGTCCGTGGACTAACAACAATCATACCATAGGCTAGCTTCTAGGGTTTAGCCTCTCTCGATCTCGTGGTAGATCTACTCTTGTACTACCCATATCATCAATATTAATCAAGCAGAGTAGGGTTTTACCTCCATCGAGAGGGCCCGAATGTGGGTAAAAACTTCGTGTCCCTTGTCTCCTGTTACCATCCGCCTAGACGCACAGTTCGGGACCCCCTACCCGAGATCCGCCGGTTTTGACACCGACACTCCCCGTGACTGTTCGGAACTCGCCTTCGATAGAGGAGGTGTGCCAACGGGCACGATTGGGTTACCCACGCCCGTATTGACGAGAATCCCGGAATAAGGGGACACGATCTCTGCTTTGACAAGACATGCCAAGGAAACCGCCGCTAAACGCTACCGAGGTTGGACAAGAAAGACGATTCAATAAAGGCTTGACCGTGATGTGATGTCACGCCATGGAATACGCCGCCAGATTGAACTTGTGTAAATGTTATTCTCTCTACGGTGGTATGTGGAACTTATTTTGCAGAGCGGACACTATCCTTGTGTTCAAAATCTTCTATGAAGTATTCGAAGAGGAACCCGCTTGCAATGCCAAGACAATATGCGTGCGGACTCGCCATCATTGAAGCCGTGTTCAGGGGCTACCGAGGAGTCCTCGATTAGGGGTGTCCGATAGCCGGACTATGACCTTGGCGGACTCTGACTATGAAGATACAAGATTGAAGACTTCATCCCGTGTCCGGATGGGACTTTCCTTGGCGTGGAAGGCAAGCTTGGCGATACGGATATGTAGATTTCCTACCATTGTAACCGACTCAGGTAACCCTAACCCTACTCGGTGCCTATATAAACCGGAGGGTTTTAGTCCCGAGGACTAACAACAATCATACCATAGGCTAGCTTCTAGGGTTTAGCCTCTCGATCTCGTGGTAGATCTACTCTTGTACTACCCATATCATCAATATTAATCAAGCAGGAGTAGGGTTTTACCTCCATCGAGAGGGCCCGAACCTGGATAAAAACATCGTGTCCCTTGTCTCCTGTTACCATCCGCCTAGACGCACAGTTCGGGACCCCCTACCCGAGATCCGCCGGTTTTGACACCGACAGTTACTATCTCTTTTTCCACACTTGTGCTTCAAAGTAGCACCATGTTCTTCATATAGCAAGTCTCATATATTGTGCTTCAAAGTAGCACCATGTTTTTCATATAGAGAGTTTCATATGTTGTCACTTTCATATACTAGTGGGAATTTTTCATTATAGAACTTGGCTTGTATATTCCAACGATGGCCTTCCTCAAATGCCCTAGGTCTTCGTGGAGCAAGCAAGTTGGATGCACACCCACTTAGTTTCTTTTGTTGAGCTTTCATACATTTATAGCTCTAGTGCATCCGCTGCATGGCAATCCCTACCTCGTGATTAACATCAATTGATGGGCATCTCCATAGCCCATTGATTAGCCTCGTTGATGTGAGACCTTCTCCTTTTTTGTCTTCTCCACATAACCCCATCATCATATTCTATTCCACCCATAGTGCTATATCCATGGCTCGCGCCATGTATTGCGTGAAGGTTTATAAGTTTGAGATTACTAGAGTATGAAACAATTGCTTGGCTTGTCATCGGGTTGTGCATGATGAGAGCATTCTTGTGTGACTAAAATGGAGCATGACTAAACTATATGATTTTCGAGGGATGAACTTTCTTTGGCCATGTTATTTTGAGAAGACATAATTGCTTAGTTAGTATGCTTGAAGTATTATTATTATTTTTATGTCAATATGAACTTTTGTCTTGAATCTTTCGGATCTGAATATTCATGTCACAATTAAGAAGAATTACAATGAAATTATGCAAACTAGCATTCCACATCAAAAATTATCTTTTTTATCATTTACCTACTCAAGGATGAGCAGGAATTAAGCTTGGGGATGCTTGATACGTCTCCAATGTATCTATAATTTTTGATTGCTGCATGCTATATTATCTACTGTTTTGGGCAATATTGGGCTTTATTATCCACTTTTATATTATTTTTGGGACTAACCTATTAACCGGAGGCCCGGCCCAGATTTGCTGTTTTTTTGCCTATTTCAGTGTTTCGAAGAAAAGGAATATCAAACGGAGTCGAAACGGAACGAAATCAACTAGAGAAGTTATTTTTGGAAGGAAAGCTACCAGCTGGACTTGGACCCCACGTCAGGAATGGAGGGAGGTGCTCACGAGGGTGGGGGCGCGCCCCCTGCCTCGTGGGGCCCCCGAAGCTCCACCGACGCATTTCCCGCACCCATATATACTCACGCATCTCTAAAACTTCCGTAACAGAGATTAGATCGAGTTCCGATCCACAAACCTCCAGAGCCACGAAAAACCAATCGGGACCCCTGTTCACACACCTGCCGGAGGGGGGAACCTCACCGTGGCCATCTTCATCATCCCGGCTCTCCATGACGAGGAGGAGTAGTTCACCGGGCCGAGGGTATGTACCAAAGAGCTATGTGTTTGATCTCTCTCTCTCGTGTTCTTTATTTGGCACGATATTGATGTATCGCGAGCTTTGCTATTATAGTTGGATCTTATGTTTCTTCTCCCCTCTTCTCTCTTGTAATGAATTGAGTTTTCCCTTGAAGTAATCTTATCGGATTGAGTCTTTAAAGATTTGAGAACACTTGATGTATGTCTTGCCGTATGCGATCTGTGGTGACAATGGGATATCACGTGATTCACTTGATGTATGTTTTGGTGATCAACTTATGGGTTCCGCCATGAACCTTTGCATAGGGGTTGGCACATGTTTTCGCCATGATTCTCCCAGAGAAACTTTGGGGCACTCTTTGAGGTTCTGTGTTGGTTTGAATAGATGAATTGAGATTGTGTGATGCATATCATATAATCATGCCCACGGATACTTGATGTATGTCTTGCCGTGTTTATCCGTGGTGACAATGGGATATCATGTGCCACTTGATGTATGTTTTGGTGACCAACTTGCGGGTTCCGCCCATGAACCTATGCATAGGGGTTGGCACACGTTCTTGATTCTCTGGTAGAAACTTTGGGGCACTCTTTGAGGTTCTATGTGTTGGTTGAATAGATGAATCTGAGATTGTGTGATGCATATCGTATAATCATACCCACGGATACTTGAGGTGGCATTGGAGTATCTAGGTGAAATTAGGGTTTTGGTTGATTTGTATCTTAAGGTGTTATTCTAGTACAAACTCTAGGGCTGTTTGTGACACTTATAGGAATAGCCCAACGGATTGATTGGAAAGAATAACTTTGAGGTGGTTTCGCATTCTACCATAATCTCTTCGCTTGTTCTCCGCTATTAGTGACTTTGGAGTGACTCTTTGTTGCATGTTGGGGATAGTTATATGATCCATTTATGTTATTATTGTTGAGAGAACTTGCACTAGTGAAAGTATGAACCCTAGGCCTTGTTTACTATCATTGCAATACCGCTTACGCCACTTTTACCACTTGTTACCTTGCTGTTTTTATATTTTCAGATTACAAAACCTATATCTACCATCCATATTGCACTTGTATCACCATCTCTTCACGAACTAGTGCACCTGCACTATTTACCATTGTATTAGGTGTGTTGGGGACACAAGAGACTCTTTGTTATTTGGTTGCAGGGTTGTTTGAGAGAGACCATCTTCATCCCACGCCTCCCACGGATCGATAAACCTTAGGTCATCCACTTGAGGGAAATTTGCTATGTCCTACAAACCTGTGCACTTGCAGCCCAACAACGCCTACAAGAAGAAGGTTGTGTAGTAGACATCATCCCGATATATCAGATTTAGATTCATCGCCACCGCCCATAAGGACTCGTGTGAGATGGTATCCGCTATTATTGGGTCTAACATCAAGGCAGCCAATCCTCATGCCGGATGCTTGTCGGGTGATCCTGCGATCAAAAGTGATTGGGCAGGCCAACCAGGGTTGAACTTACGGTGACGGGCACTACGGAGTGCATGTTTGCTTCTCCTCTTCGCCACGTGGATTATGTTCACTATTTTGACCTTTGGTGGGAATTTTTCTGTCCCCTGTTGCTTTCTTTCAAGAGGCTCGCCCTCGCCCTCACTTGGTGTCTCCTCCCTTGTGTTTGGCGTTTAGCTTATCGGCCTTCTTGAAGACCCAACATTCTCTATGGGTGTGGTTTGCGTGTTTATTGGGGTGCCATGAATCGACATAGTTTGTCCGTAATTTTGTTTAGGTTGGACGGTCCATATCTGCTACCTTTGAAAGGATTTTTCCATTGACCTGGTCGAGAGCTCCCTAATCCGCATTTAGCGCCGTATTATCTAGGTTGTCTTCTTTATTTCAACGCTTGCTTTTGCTGCATCGTGGTTTTCCATTGCCATCCCTGACTTCGGATGTGCCTGGGTCGCTGGTGCTACTACGGGCTAGCCAGCTATCTTCGCCAGCCGCAAAAGTGGGTCATGAGGCTTGTCGTATACCATTTGTAAGTGCATCTAGTGCCACCCCTAGTTTGGTTTTGGAGTATTGACGACAAACGTGGTTGAGGGACTAATGTGTTTGTGGGAATTGTAGGATAACACAGTAGTAGTTCCTCCTTGATTCGGTTTACCTACCGGAGATGACCCTAAAAATGTATGAAGACATTGAAGATAATGGTGGTACGTGAAGATATTCACATTGAAGACTATGACAAAAGAAGACATTGAGTGAAGACTATGGAGTGCGAAGACTTAGCAGTTTCGTTGTTTCTTTTCTTCTTTGTTGAGTCATAGGAACCACCGCGACCGTTAAGTGGGGTCCAAGTGAACAAAGTCGAGTGATCAAGCGATGCTCAACTAAATCCTATGTCTTCGAGCGAAGACAATGAGAGCAAATCATATCTAGAGTCGGATAAGTCAGCTTTACTTGTATCCCAAGTCAAGGTGTCGCGTGTTTGAAATCCGACCGCAGACATGTGTCGGCCTTAGTGACCTGTGGTCATTTCGACAAATCAGGTCGGTTGCCTGGTGGCTATAAATAGCCCACCCCTACACCATAAATTGGTGGCTGCTCAGAGTTAGTGCACGGCTTTTGTCGTTGAGAGCAACCCACCTCCGAAGAGTTTGAGAGAGAAATCCTTGTGAGGACAAAGCCCAAAACACCCAAAGCCCAAAGAGTGTTTGGCATCATCAAGTCTTTCTCGTTCGCGTGATCTCAAGACTTGTTACATTTGAGGATCTGTGAATCCTCCAAATGTTAGGCATCGCGCTCGAGCATCCAAGAGTAATTGTGGATCGCCGTGAACAAAGTCTGTGAAGGTTTGGAAGTCTACCTTGAAGACTTACCAGAGTGATTGGGCGGGACTGTGTCCTTAGCTCAAGGGGAATAAGGTGAAGACACGCCTCTCGAGTTCAATCTCAACCTCCCTAACTGCACGTGCAGTTGTCACAAGAATCGAACTGGTCGAACAAATCCTTGTCTTCACAACACAATCGGTTCTATCTCTTACTCTCCTTACTTATAGTTTGTCTTTGTGAAGTCATTGCCTGATTGCTCTACCTGTTTGACTTCACTGTGTGACTACTTGTTCTAATTGGCTTCATACTATCTTCCATCCTGATCCTACTACCTAGCTGCTATCAGTCATCATGCTTTAGCTTCATACTTGTTTGACTATTGCTTGTCTAGTGTAGTTTATCTTCCGCTGCATGTTTATAGGTCTACTTTTCATGCTTGTCTTCGAAACTTTCATGTTTTGAGACTTTCATAAAAATCACCTATTCACCCCCCCTCTAGTCAATAACTAGCACTTTCAATTGGTATCGAGCAAGGTACTCCCTTGTTCGGTGATTCGTTTAACCATCCGGAGTTTTAGCTATGTCGATCGCAGGGATAATCAAAGTCTCCGGCGCGCGCTCCGCCTTCGATGGCACTGAATATCCCTACTGGAAGAATAAGATGTGTATGCATCTTGAAGCCATTGATGTCGATCTATGGTATGTCGTCAAGAACGGCGTTCCCAAGACTGGTGAAGGTGTCACCCCTACTGATGTCAAGAAGTTCATTCAACTCGATTCTACTGCGAAGAACATCATCTGTGGTTATCTGACCATAGGGCAGTATGGCCGTGTGAGTGCTTTGGAAACGTCAAAGCTAGTCTGGGACTGGCTCTCCAAGGTCAATGAAGGCGTTTCAACTCAGAGAGATCAAAGAATCAGTGTCCTACGCAACCTCTTCAAACGCTTCAAGAGAAATGACAATGAAAATGTCCAGCTCACGTTTGATCGTCTCACTGACATCACAAACGAGCTTCAGGCTCTCGGCGCCACTGAGATTACCAAGCATGAAATCATCAAGACGCTTCTGAGATCTCTTGACAGCTCATTTGACACCCTAGCTCTTATGATTCAAGAACACCCTGACTTCAAGACACTCGATCCATCTGACATACTTGAGAGGCTTAACACACATGAGTTCCAGCTATCCGAGAAAAGAGATATCTATGGTCCCAACTATGGCCGAACTCGCTTTGAAGGCAAAGGCCATTTCCTCATCTCGAAGAAGAATCTGACCGCAGTTCCGTGAAGTCAAGACCTTGGAAAGGAGCTCGCTATGCTTGTGAAGAAGTTCCGTAAGTTCACTAAGAATAAAGGCTTCAAAAAGTCTTCATGATCCAACTCAAGAAATGATGAAGCTTCTTCCCATGACCACAGGAAGAGAACCCGCACAAGTGCAAGAAACCTGGTCATCAAGATCTCCGAAAGTGTCCACAAGTGGGACAATGAGAAGAAAAGAAGAAGAGCAAGGAATATGATTCTGATGACAAGAAGAAGAAGAATTACTCAAAATCTTCTTCCAAGTCAACTTCCAAGTCTTCATCACACAAGAAAAGTTCTTCTGGCAAGGCTCGTGATTTTGTAGGCAAGGAAATGGATTCAGCGGAGGAATCTGCTTCTGAGGAGGCAGAAGTGGTGGAGTCTGAGGAGGAGTCTGACTCTGGCGTTGCAAGTCTGGCTTTAGCTTCACCACGCTACAAGTCCATCTTCAACGCTGAAGACAATGTATCCATCACCAACGCTGATGCCAGTGACAAGGACAACTCCGCTCCCACTTACTCCTTCATGGCACGCGGTGCCAAGGTAAACTCACGTGATGCTTACTTTCAAACATCTAGTGAAGATGACTCTGATTGTGAATCCAAACCCAGCTACAAAACGCTAAGCTAAAATTGCAACTGAACAATGTAAAGCTATGGAACATATTCAAAACTGTTAGACAAAAGCGATGATCTGTTGGACGCTGAAATGACCCGACCTCAATATTTAATTGAAGATACAAAAAATCTTCATGTTAAGTACCAAGAGCTTGAAGTTCGTCATGAATCACTCTCAACAACCCATGAAAAGCTTTCCTATGATTATCTTCAAAGGAAGCAAGATCTTGAGAAGTTGAGAGCGGCTTGTCGGTGTCAAAACCGGCGGATCTCGGGTAGGGGGTCCCGAACTGTGCGTCTAGGAGGATGGTAATAGGAGACAAGGGACACGATGTTTTTACCCAGGTTCGGGCCCTCTCGATGGAGGTAAAACCCTACTCCTGCTTGATTAATATTGATGATATGGGTAGTACAAGAGTGGATCTACCACGAGATCAGAGAGGCTAAACCCTAGAAGCTAGCCTATTGTATGATTGTTGTTCGTCCCCACGGACTAAAACCTCCGGTTTATATAGACACCGGATAGGGTTAGGGTTAAAGTAGTCGGTTACAATGGTAGGAGATCTACATATCCGTATCGCCAAGCTTGCCTTCCACACCAAGGAAAGTCCCATCCGGACACGGGATGAAGTCTTCAATCTTGTATCTTCATAGTCCAGATTCCGCCAACGGTGATAGTTCGCTATCCGGACGCCCCTAATCCAGACTCCTCAAGAGCCCTCGAACCAGGCTTCAATGACGACGAGTCCGCGCATTTTGTCTTCGCATTGCAAGGCGGGTTCCTCCTCCAATAATTCATAGAAGATTTTGAACACAAGGATAGTGTCCGCTCGCAAAACAAGTTCCACATACCACCGAGAGAGAATAACCTTTGCACAGACGTATTCATGGCGTGACATCACACCACGGCCGGCCTTTGTATGAATTGTTTTACTGTTCCACTTCAGCGCCATGCTTAGCGAGGCGGTTTCCTTGGCACGCCTTATCGAAGCGGAGATCGTGCCCCTTTATTCGGGATCCTCATCAATACGGGCGTAGAACCCAACAGTGCCTGCTGGCACGCCTCCACCAAAGGCGAGTCCCGAACGGTCACGGGAGGGCTCTTGGTATTCAACCTCTTTATAACGAGGCCAAGGCCCGCCTCCTTTCTTTCAATCTCAATTGAATTCCGCCTCGCCTCGAGTTCCAACACCCAAAGCTCCAGATTTAGGCGCTTGACATTCAACGATGTCCGCTCCGACCTGCACGGCCGGTGGATGCCTTCCTCCGTCACGAAGAAGATGTGCTAAAGCCGAGAGACGCCAGTATCTAACCGCGAATTTCAGATAGGCTGCCTGCCCAAGGGCAGGTTATTCCCACTCCCGAGCCTGGTGAGAGCGTGGTATTCGTGGTCTCACTTCCTTCGGGTTTAGGCTTCCCGACGGACCCTTTGTGAGGGGGCTCATGTTTTATTATGGGCTGGAATTCCATGACTTGGATCCGGAGTCCATCCTCCACATCTCGCTGCTCATTGTTGTATGTGAAGCCTTCCTCCGCATTACCCCTCACTTTGGATTGTGGCTCAAGACCTTCAAAGTGGAGCCAAGATGATCAAGGGGCATCAGCAGAGTCTTGGAGGGGCTGTTATAAGCAAGAATGCGAACGCCCATGGCCCGAGGGCTCTTTTCAAGAGGAGCTCAATTTATGGCAACAGGAGTGGTTTTATATCACCGCCCTGTGGGCACCAAATGGGCGGCGCCACCTGCCTTCCGGCTGGGTCCTCCACCGCGGCGGGCGCCATGGGTCAATAAAGGGCTCGACTGGGACCATCCAAGGACGCACCTCTGTTGCAGGGCCGATTCGAGACCTCCGAGAGAGAGAGAGAGGAGAGATCAATCTGGTCGTAGTAGCGCAGGTCATGCTGATTCGCCGCACCTTGCCCTGCAAACGCCGCCTCCGCCTGTGTGGAGTTTAATCCGAGGGACCACGAGCTCTCCAACATTTTATGGGCGAACGCCTGTGGAGATGTACCAACTATTCTTGGATCACAAGCAATGTGTCCGGACTTAACCGAGGACGCAGGTCTGAGCTGCAATCACCCGGATACTCAAGTAAGTAGTCCCAGACCTGACATGCTATCCAGATATTTATCATACACTTGCCCTTAAAAGAGATATCCTTAAACAGGAGTGGATAGCAAAAGCAAAACTGACCAGTGTCCGCCCTCCCCGAGACCACGCCGGATCCTGATTAACCAAGATGTTAGAGGTTGTGCCTTTGAAGAAGGCGAAGGGGAACAAGGAACTACTACCTCCGTGAAGGAGGCTATCAAGAAAGGGGGATCGAGAATCCTCTCTCCAAGGGAGAAAAGGACCGCTCAAGATCCGGAGACCAAAGCCTCGAAGCGGGGAAGAAATCTTCACCAGAGGGTCATGCTCATGGAGATGCCCCGCCGCACTATTTCCCCAAGGAGATCAGCCTCCAATGAGCCGTAAGTAAAGGGGCGTTGTTTTTTAAAGAGAGACATCCCTGCTTTATTTCTCAAGGTAACCGAAAGTTTACCTTGTAGTTCGGATCTCAGCCCTTCACAGCAGAGCTCGCCTTCAGGGATCTTGGTCCGAGATGATGGAGAGCGAAACGCCCCACCTGCCGTGCCGCTATGCGAGGTGGACGACCCCGAGGTGTCATCGCGAGGGCTTCTCGAATCGCGGGGCCGTAAGGCAGCCGATGTCCCTCAAAGCTATCCGTGTCCGGCCTTCGAAAAAGGCCATCGGACGAGTCCGACACCAACGGGTGGACGGTCGGAGGAGCTGAAGGATCTGCTCGGGTAAGCTTCTATCTCGGAAGATCACCGTACGTTAATGGGTACGGTGATTGAAAGGATTTCATCCGCTGAGAGCGGATTGCATGAAGCCGCCGAAGTTTATCGACGGGTTTTGAGGTACGCAAATGATGTACCTTCCGGCAGTTTTGCATATAAAATGCGCCAGATAGATAGTAGCCCCGAGACTTGGTGCGGTGTCAAAAATGACGGCGCCCGAGGATCATAACCCAGGTATAATATGCGCTTCTTCCTATGTAGGTGGCGGCGTCCGTGGCTAGCGGGTTGATGAATTTGCCGAATCAAGCGGCAACTTGACGTGGCGGATGCGGACATCACGCTTGTTAATAAGCGGCTTGACGAGTCACAAGGTATGCAACTTCTCCGCGACACCGGTAAGGGAGCTTGACGCCCATGCCTTACAACATGTATGCTTAATGCAGATGGTGCCGCTGCTATGGAGAGCCTTTCATGGAGCTCGCCGAGCCAAGGAGCAAGCTGAAAAGTGATGCGGTTGCTTTAAAGGCGCCAGAGCTAAAAGTCGAACAGGCTGCTCATCGCCAAGTTAAGAAAGAAATGGCCGAGATGGCCGTGAAATTGAAGAATGCTATCGACTGCTATGAGCTTCTTGAAAAGAAGATCGAGCGAAACAAGAGGACTTAAAAGGCCGCCACCGAGGCTAAGGATACTCGCCTGCAATGAGAGCTATGAAGGAGGAGCTACGCCAGCCGAGATATTGCGGCTGGAAAGCCCTTTTCGCGGAGGAAATTCACGGATCCTAGGTACGCCAATTGACCGCTGTGGGGTGCGGAGGATGCTTATCTGGACTTGGCGGCGAAAAGCCGCAGACGCGCCAACACTTCCGAGGTCAAAAGGATCACGGAATGGAAGAGCTTTTTGGTCGCAGCCCATAGTCCGAGCGCCCACTTTCATTAACCGATCGCTTGGCCGAATGGGCTGAGCTGAATAGGTTGTCCGGACTTGCCATGAAGGCTGTCGTGACTCATTTGTGGCCGAAAAGGCCCGAGTCAAGAGTTATTTTGGCTTGGTGCAACAGTTCCTTGGTGCGGTGCCGCATATCGATGCAATGAAGCGGTCAAGATGCATAGAGGGTGCGCGGATGGCTCTTGCCCGTGTCAAGACATACCGGGCGAGATGAAGGCCACCGACGTTGCATCCCAAGATTCGGATGAAGTTTAGTACCGCCGAGCACTATTTTGAGGAAGTCTCGCAAGGCGCTGCTTAATAGAGACGCAAAGTTTCAAGGATATTATGTTTTAATGACATGTATGATTTGTGAAAACAATGTTTCAATATAATATAAGAGCTTTTTATACTTGTGCGTTCAAGTATTAAAACACCTCCTGTGCGGGCCGCTGATGTATATGTATATAACTCAAAGATGGCAGTTCGGCTTTTAGCCCCACGCACATAGTGCGGGGTGTTTGCAAAAGGCGATTTTCACACTTAATCCAACGCCTTGGTCCTGTAAAGGAGGTGATAGCGTAGCAAACTAGGCAACCGGACTATAATGCTTTATCACTTTCACTTAGCCATAGGAGTTCGATGGTGGGGCTACTATATAGCCCCTAGGGGCACCGCGCTCTCGCGAATTCGGGGCGCGTATGTGCCTGACCGGGAAATGGTCCTTCGTTAATGCGGGGGAATTCTAAACATTCCGTGGGTCATCGAGTGGTTGACCAGTCTCACGCTATATCATGACAGCCATTTTTCGCTTTCTACTCGAGGTGCTCACCGCCGAACCGGGCACAATCGCAGAGTTCTCCGGTGCCGCTTAGCCGATAGAACGGAACGTAAGGCAGCAAAACACAGGAGCCGGGCAAACCCAACATTTGACCAAAGACATGATTCGAGCTGATGCATATAAGGCCTAACTCGAGACGCCAACACTCCCTAAGGTATTCGGTCTTTATGAAAACGGGCAGAATAATGCCCTAAGCCCCCGTGTCCGTGCACGCAAAAATTCTGGTGCGGCCGATGCCAAAACGCCACCTCCTCCTCGGTTATAGCAAGAAACCGGGATGTATCAACAAGAGACAACAAAAAAGGTTTACGCAGGTCTTAATCTGAAAAGAATCTTGCAACGGGTCCCTCATCGCACGCCTGCTACCGTGGTTCCGCAGCCGTATCCTCGACGGTGTAGCACGGTGTTCATCTCGTAAAAGAGAAGAACTTAGTTGAAAAGAAAAAAGATCGTATGGAAAATGTACTTTATATTAAATAAACAGAGTACGGTTCAAAAGTGAATAAAATTGAGCTTTATTGTCTCTTGTTGTACATGCGCAGCCCTTGTACGGGGTATGCCGCTAGTAGGCGCTTATATGTTTACGCCGGACTCGCCTAGCCATGTCCGGGTTCAATGACCTATTCAGTGCTTTGATTAGCGGAGCCGGATTAGTGGGGCTGTCAAGGCAGTCTCACGCTCTTCCGTGCTCGAGTAACACTTGATACTCCCTTTAATGAGATGATGCCGCGTGGACCGGGCATTTTAAGTGTAAGAGATGCATAATGCGGTATTGCGTTAAAGCGGGCGAAAGCTTCACGCCCCAGTAGTGCTTGATAGCTACTTTCGAATGGGGCGATGTGGAAGGTTAACTTTTCACGGCGGAAGTTGTCGGATGAGCCGAACACAACTTCTAGCAGTAGGGAGCCCGTATAATGGGCATATAGGCCTGGCATTACCCTTTGAAGGAGGTGTTGCTATGGCGAATTTTGGTTGGGTCTATCCCCATTTTATGGATTGTGTCCTCGATATAGCAGGTTTAGATCGCTACCTCCGCCCATTAGGACTTGTGTAAATTGGAGTCCGCCGATTATAGGATCTAATATCAAGGCAGTCCATCCTGCTCCGGATACTTCCGAATAGTCCTGATGATCGAAGGTGATTGGTTTTGACAACCATCGTTGGGACTCATTGATAGACCGTATGGCGCGTGTTTCTATGGGCGCCGCCTGTTTTTCCTTTTGTCACTTGAAGTGAGTTCACTGTTTTGACTTTTGTGGGAAATTCTTTTGTTTTCCGTGCTCGCTTGTGGGGTTCGCTATCGCCCTCGCTGGTGTGTCGAGCCCCTTGTGTTCGGCATTGAGTTTGCCGGATCGCTTGAAGACCCAACAATCTCCATGGGTATGGTTTGCGTGCTTCCGGGAGTACCGTGGATTTGGCATATTTTGTCCAAGATTTTGTTTAGGTTGGATAGCTCGTCGCTGTTGTCCTTGAGGGCAGTTTTTATGATTCTGCCGGAGCTTCAATCCGCTGATGACTGCCGTGTTCTTCGGCTGTTTCCTTTGTCCGCGCTGGTCCTTGCTGCGCCGTGGTTTGCCATTTCCATCCCTGACTTCGGATGTACTTGGGTCGCTGGTATTGCATCTTGCCAGCCAACTATCCTCTCCCGCGCAAAAGCGGGTCATGAGGCTTGTTAATGCAGCCATTGTTCTCGGCTTCTCCTGGCCGAGGTGTCTGGCGAGCCATTCATCTCGGACGTTGTGTTTGAAAGCTGCTAAGGCTTCATGTCCTGGACAATGACTATTTGGTTCTTTTTGATGAGGAACCTGTTCCAGAATTTGCGGGCTGACTCTCCGGTTGTTGAGTTATGTGACTTAAATCGTCTGCATCCGGAGGACGGACATAAGTCCCTTGAAAATTTGCCCGAAAAGCATCCTCGAGCTCTTCCCAACTTCCAATGGTATTTTCAGGGAGGCTTTTGAGCCAATGCCGGGCTGGCCCTTTGAGCTTGAGGGGTAAGTATTTTATGGCGTGGAGATCATCTCCTCTAGCCATGTGTATGTGGAGGATGTAATCCTCAATCCGCACTCTGTGGTCTGTTGTTCCGTCAGATGCCTCTATGTTTACGGGTTTGAATCTCACTGAATTCGTGATCCAAAGACCTCATCGGTGAAACATAGGGGTGTGCACCCCATATTTGGGTGTGCCGTGATGTTCGGATATTTGGCGGTTGCATTGCTTGGAAGAGCTTGCTTTCGCCCATAGATGGACCTAACTAGGCCATCCTTTTGATGCGAATCCTTATGCGGATCGCGTGTCGGCTTGTGTGTGGCACCGCTTGTCAGCTCCATGTTTGCCATGTGGTCGCTCATCCGACCGGGCGGCCTCTTTGTTCTTTGATTGCGGGGTTTCACGGCCTCCTCATCGAATTCGGGCAGTAATTTGCGCTTCGGGTAGCTCTTTGTTTGGCGACTATCACCATATTTCTCGGCGGCGTTGAGTACTTTGCTCCATCTGATTTTGAGTGCATCTTCTGCTGTTTTGAGCTTCCGCTTCGCTTTTTTCAGGCTACGCGCGCAGGTGACGAGCCTTTTGTGGAGGTTCTTCGCTCCAACAATTTGTCCGGCGTGAGATCGTCTCGAACTGTTATCTTCGCCGGGACGGGTTGTTTATCCAAGTTGTCTTGTTCGGACGGTTGCTCGATAGCATGTTCGCCGTCCACCGGTTCACCCCGCTCTATGGCTGGGTCTGTGGCTGCCGCCTTTGTCGAGGCGGACTTGGTGCGGCGCTTACGCTGCCGCTTTTGACTGCTTTTCAAGGGATTTATCCTTCATAGTGTCCGTTGTTCCTCGCCGCCACTTCCTTTAGGTGTATCCACCATGTATACATCGGGATGAGGTGGCTGTCCAAGATCCTATAGGTGCTGGTTCATGGTTGTTCTCTACATCGCCGCCCATACCGTCGATGTCTTCGGAGTCGAAATCGAGCACGCCGCTTAAGCTTTCGACAATGGCTACAAAGTGGGTGGTGGGTGGGCGTTGAATTTCTTCGTCGTCCGCATCCCAACCTTCCTGACCGTAGTCCGGCCAGGGCTCCCCTGATAAAGAGAGAGTCTTTAGTGAATTCAGGATGTCGCCAAAGGGTGAGTGCTGAAAGATGTCCGCGACAGTGAACTCCATGACGGCGCCCAATCGGATTCGATTGGGTGGGCGCGAGGGTTCGGAGTCCGGAGAGGA
>JAHIAM010002261.1:0-39893 GCA_021605205.1 Aegilops longissima | reverse complement strand
TGTCCCCATTGGACATTCTACCACTTCCTCTCCAAGAGCGCACCAACATGGATGCAAATGAACGAGCAAGCTACATCAAGAAGATGCACGAAGATACAAGGCACGCCATCGAGCGCCAAGTACAACGCCAAGCAACAAGCTCAACGCCAACAAGCAACCCATCGTCTTCAACATTGGTGATCTAGTGTGGCTACACCTTCGCAAGGACCGCTTCCCCAAGAACGCAAGTCCAAACTTCTCCCTCGAGCCGATGGACCTTTCAAGGTACTCAGACGCTACAACGACAACGCTTACAAGATCGACATACCTCGCGACAAGTACAACGTGAGCGACATCTTCAACGCCAAGGACCTCGCACCTTTCCATGGAGATGAAGCTTTTGATCCGAGGTCGGATCTCTCCCAAGGGGGAGATGATGCGGAGCATCCTCGATCATCCCCATGGACCTTCCGTCGCCTCACCAAGCTCCAAAGGACCCATGACGAGAGCACGAGCTCGAGCTCTCGAGACCGAGGTGACTTCTCTCCTTAGTGAAATATCATATGACCCTCTCGAGACATGGCTACTACCTCAATCCGAATGTTGTGCATGCTTAGGTACCAAGGAACCAACCTAGGAGAAGCTACAGCTCAAGATGGACACCAAGAGCAAGAGGAAGAACTGCAGAGTTCAGCCGAGCGGTATTACCGCTCAAGCCAAGCGGTACTACCACTGGGAGCCAAGCGGTACTACCGCTCCATCCGCCTACTTCCGCAAAACCCGACACACCTCCAGAATCGAGCGGCGTCGAGCGGTATTACCGCTCAAGATAAGCGGTATTATCACCGAAAGCGGTATTATCACCACAAAGCGGCATTATCACTGAAAGCGGTACTACCGCCATGAAGCAACGGTACTACCGCCTCACTCACTGCAGTAGCAGACGGGCCGAGGCCCATGTACTCTTTTCGCCCCCAACTTACCCCTTGGAGGTCCTAGACTATAAATAGACCTTCCCCTCATCCTTTCTAGGGTTAGCTTAGGTTTAGCTCATGTTTGTGTGAGAGCCTTTGCTCATCCACTTGGCTACTTCTCCCTCGAGATCAGGACCTCTACGGAGAAGATCCCCCAAGCGGATTCAAGACCCCCTCCTAGGGTGGACCCCATCAAGACCTCCTCACGGAGAAGAACGGCTACCCTTGTATCCTACCCTTTGTTGTCCTTGAATCTTGTGCCACTCTATGTGTTTGATAATCTAGCACTTGTGTGATCGTTTTCTTGTCGGTTGAGTGATCTCTCTCGCTCTCCCCGTGTTTTCCTCGTGTTCTTCCGCCGTTCTTCGTGTTTCTCGAGGGATTCCTCCAAGCGTGAAAGATCGTCCACGAGGGTTCCGCCTACATCAATCTCTCTATTTAATCCACCCAGAAAACGCAAGCATAGCTTCATTCTCCTCAACAATACCACATCTAATCAAGCCAGTTTGTAATTCCCGATAATATTCTTCACCGAATTTTTCCTTGTCTTAAGCGCTGCAATTTTGAAGTAATTCACGCTGATAATATGGTGGAACCCAACGAGTACGCATAGCAGTTTTCAAAGCAGCCCAAGTAGCTGGAACAGGATATAATCTACAATGTTCGACCACCAAACACATGCAAAGCTAGTGAAAGCACAAACAGCAGCAGGAACATGTCTCTCCTCGGGATATTGTAAACATGTAAATCGTTCTTCAGCTTCTAACTCCCAAGTAAGATATATATCGTGAACATATCTACCCTCAAATGGTGGAATATTCAATTTCAGTTTAGGGAGATGGTCATGATCTCGCACTGAAGGGGAGCCCAACATTGCCATTATTTGCATGTAGACGACCGGTGGTTGTGGTGCTGGTGGTTGCACGAGTTCGATGTTGATCAACCTCATCCTCGTAATCTCTCAGATAATCATCCTCTCCCCACACAGGCAGGAGCCACGTATATCAACAAGAGACCACCAGCAGCTTGGCCAGTGAAGAGGGACACGGAAGCTCGGCGGAGGCCTATTTCACGATGTGGAGGTAGTCCTTGTTGTTGTAGTAGAGGTGCGTTAGGTGCCGCCGGTGGTGGTGGTGGTAGACGCGTCGAGCAATTCATTAAACTTGTTATCGAGCTTTGTTTCAACGCCTTCTCAATGCCATCTATCTTCTCCATGGCCTCTTCAAATCTATTTAGCACCTCTTCCACCTGCCCACTCATCATTTGTTGAAACTTATCATGTAGCGCTTTGTTTGTCATGTTCTCCCATCACCACGCCGTCGGCTTGTGATCCTGCCATGGTTAGCAAGAATAGAAACACACAAGAATATGATTGACGGACTACTAGGAAGTGGTGGTGGTGGTGTGGTGGACGATCACAACCGTCAAGCAAATCTCAAATTCTTACCAGTTCTTACCCAAAGAAGAAAGGGTGATCGGCAACCGATGTAGTCAAAACTCTCAAAGCTTGGATAGAGCGATTACTGTGGAGAGTCAAAACGCACGATGTAGATGTATATGGAGCTGGGAAGGCTTATAATATGGTAGCAAAAGGGTCAAGAACAATCAATTCAGAGATGCAAAGTTGAATAAACGCTCAACGACGGTATCTTGTCTTGGTCCTAGGCTAGACCGCATAGAGACGCGAGCCTAGAACACTAACAAAATCACGGCGCTGCGGAAACAACGGAAAAGCACACTCGAATATATTTTTTTGCTTTTTTTTTTGCTGCTTTTTTTTTTTGCGCTGCTTTTTTTTGAAAAATCACTATAATGGCGAGTGTCTCAAAACTCTTCCTGTGTCAAATCGACAGATGGGCACGAAATTTTTCGACCAAAAAATTTTTTTTTCGATCGCCTTTACCCAAAAATCGAAACGGGTCAAAAAAACTTTCTATAATGGCGACTGTCTCAATACGCTTAGAAACACCTAAAAATAGGATAGCCAGAAATTTTTTTGACAAGTACGTTTTCGGAAAATTTTGGGCCTAAACGGAGGGTGGTTTCCGAAACCTACTCCAGCAAGGAAACACGAACCGGAAACTAGATGGATCTCGAAAACAAACCTAATATGCAAGGAACTCGGATTGGTGGTGGATATATGGTGGTGGTATATGGCAGCGGTGGTGGTATATGGTAGCGGTGGTGGTATATGGATACGGATTGGTGGTGGTATTTGCATACGGATGATGGTGCGGCGGGGGCGTGACAACTTATGACCATAACTCAAAACTCTAAAAGACTAGACTCTAAGACCAGCAACTTGACACGACGATGCAACCGCAAATTCAACAAAGCAAAACCCTAAAAGATTATGCAAAGGCTCGATTGGTTCGGATATGATGAACTAACCTCATTTTTTGGCTTTTTCGTGGACTTTAGGTATGAAGAATAGACTCGATCTAATCTACTTAAAACTGTAAAATCTCACCGAGCAACCTGAAAATCTGATACCACTTGATAGAGGCAAAGGTGTCCCGATGTTTCGGTGAGATGGTGGCTATCGTTTCGTGGGAGTCGACCTTGACGATCCGACTACGAACGTCGAGACGTCGTGCCTTAGCAATCGCTAAACCAACTTCCGAGGGTTATTGACCACGCCGAGCACGATCAACCCGACCACGAGGGCCTGCTTCCTGCGAGCAAACGAAGAACAAGCAAGAAACTGAGATTGCAATCTGGATATTGCGAATATAAGATGAAAGCTTTATTGATCAAGGTGGGGTTCTGTGGACGCCTTTGTCCGGTCGTTGAACACAAACGGCACGCGAAGTTGCAGCTATGGCGAACTTTAATCTAAACAAAACCCAAGGTCTAAACGGTGCCCTAAGGGCTGTATATATGGAGGAAGAGGGGGAATTTCGTGGCCCTTGGTGGAGGGGTCCAAATCAACCCTATCTCTTGTTTCCCCACACATACGGACTCTAAAATAGCCTATACTTGTGTATTTCGAAATTACACGGGCCTGGCCCACTAATAAGGTGACGAAGACCTAGAATAGCCTCGGGGCGACATTTATGAAGTAGCATTTTGTATATTTCGTCCAAGGCTTCATGCACCCATTATGGTGGCTTCAAAGTCCTGAAATCATCACTTGTAACTCCGTTCTTGTTCCCCTTGCGCATGGAATTCTCTCCTTGCTTGTTCTTGCTCCAATGTCCATCCTTCTCCAAGCTAGGGCCTTCATTTGTAAGCAAAACAAATGTATCCAATTTAGGCAGCATCATATTCTCATGAACATTAGAATCATTACCAAGAAACGAAAGTACCTGATAATATAATTGGCGTGCGCGAGCTCTAGTAATTGGTCCAGTATATGTAGCAGTAGGGGCTGTGGGTGTAACAATGGTATTGATGTCCTCATCATCCCTTGTACGCTGCTTGGAGAGTCGCAAGTCGGTGGCGAGGTTGTCGATGCGGTCGCTCATTGCTTGTTGCTCTTGATGTAACGCCACAGTACCAAAGAGGTGGCTCTTGGTGACGTATGATGACATGTCGTCGTCTTGCTCGATGAAGAGTGGGTTGGTAGAGGTACTTGGCCTATCCATCATTCCAAGCAAAGTATGTGAGTGGTAGAAGGAGAAGAACTTATACCAATGTTCCTTTGACCGATGTTGATGATGAATCAAGTTCACCCAAATGCGGACAATGAAATAGCACTATTGGTACCAATCCTTGTCGGTTCTCACATCTACACAAATAAAAGCTTATGGTGGAGCTTGGTGAGGATGATGGCACAAAATTTGATGCAATTGTAAGTGAGATTCAATAATGTTGGAAAAGATTCACAAATTTGCAAATGTAACAAGTTGACCAAGCAAGTAGGTGTACACGGAAACACACACGCAAATAGATAAGTGGGATTGTGCAAACCAAAAGTGAGCCAAAATGTGGAATCCACGAAAATGCTCTTGTTGCACAATACTAGAGAGACGCTAGAACGATTGCACAATAGGCGGATACGGAACTTGTGCACAACCTACTAGGCAAAAATGCAACTATCTCTATCCCACGTATGCTATATGTATGGTGTTTCGGTGCTATGATCCAAGATGATCCATTATGACAATCTTAATGTAGTATGATGCTATGGTTCTTGCTCATAAGCTCTTTGCTTATCTTTCCTCTTTGCTTAAAAGCTTCGGTGGCTCTTTCACTTTTGAGCTCTTTTCTCATGCAAAACTTCATGAACCAAGATAGCAATTGTGTATGCTATGACAACTTTGTGACACACAAATGGATCCCAAGATATGCACCACGGTGGTATGGTATGTATGTTATGGAGTATGATCACTAATGTGCACAAGTCACGTTGCCTGCAATACTCAAAGGCTAGTCTCGATGGGTAAGCAACGCAAAAGATGGCTATGATGTTTATCAATGTAATGGCAAGGTTTGGACCAAGATGTCGTCGAGATTACCGGCCTTGCTTACGGTAGAGGTTCCAAACGGATGCGAATGTGGACGATGATGTGATGTACGGTCTTCAGTATGTTGGCGAAGATGCCGCTGCACCGAGGTTGAAGTTGCCGAAGAAGCGGGGGTCACCGAAGATGTGCGACCTTTCTGTCTAGGCCGGAAGTTCCGGGCAAGACGGAAGGTCCGGGGTCCGGAAGTTCCGGGCTGGGCCGGAAGGTCCGGGGGCCGGAAGTTCCGGGCAGGGCCGGAAGTTCCGGTGGTCGGGATTCTGCCAAGAACAAGGACTTCGGGATCGAGGGTTTGGGCAATAAAATTGGGGGAAAAACCCAAATTCTGAGGGGAAAAAGAAGGAGTTAGAATGGAAGAAGGGCCAAGAACAAAGCAAATCCACGGATCGAATCCAACAAAACTTCATCACACCAACAAATCACAAAAAAAAATTGGGGCTATTTTTGGTGGGGAATTTTCGGATTTAGGACGAAAACAACAAAATCAAGCTAGAAAACACGGGGTAGGGGCTCCAAAAACGTGATCAACGTGGCTCATGATACCATATGATGTAGGGTGGAACCCTAATCGGAGATCTTTCACGTTTGGAGGGGATCCTATGGGGAAAACGCGATGAACGGGCGGAAGAACACAAGGAAACACACACAAGAGGAACACTAATCCGACAAGTTTCGATTACACAAGGGCTAGATCACCGAACACATAAGGTAGCACAAGATTCAAAATCAACAAAGGAAAGATACACGAGTAGCCGATCTTCTCCGAGAGGAGGTCTTGATGGGTCCACCCTAGAGGGGTCTTGAATCCGGCTTGGGGATCTTCTCCAAGAGGTCGTGAACTCCGAGGAGAAGTACCAAGTGGATGAGCAAGGGCTCTCACACCAAAGATGAGCTAAACCAATGCTAACCCTAACTAGGAGGAGGTGGGGAGTATTTATAGTTTACGGACGAAGGGGTACACGGGCCTCGGCCCGGTGGCTGCTTCGCAGGCGTGGCGGAAGTTCCAGTGCCAGGCCGGAAGGTCCGGCAGGGTCCGCCTAAGCCGAGAGTTGGCGCGGGTGGAGCTGGGCTGGCTTCCGGGGGCCAGAAAGTCCGGGCGGGCCGGAAGTTCCGGGCCGGATCCCGGGCAGGTTCCGGGCTAACCAGAAAGTCGGCACGCCCGGGCTGGTCGATGTCGTCGGCGGCCGGAAGCTCCGGGCGGGCCGGAAGTTCCGGGCTGTCCAGAGAGTTGACGCCTGTTGTTTCTTCTTTAGCTCCTGGTTCCTTGGCTTGAACGTTGTACCTGATCACACATAGTGTCTCGGACATAGGTAGTAGCCATGTCTCACTGGAAGGAAAAGGGAAATTAAATAGGAGTGATGTCACCTCGGATTGAATAGCACGAGCTCTTGCTCTTGTCATGGGTCCACTTGGAGCTTGGATAGTTGATGGAAGGTCCATGGGGATGACCGAAGGATGCTCCGCATCAAAGCACCCACACCCCTACAAGGTTCAATGGCTAAGTGACTCCGGCACTATACGAGTCGAGCATACGGTCCAAGTCTCCTTCAAAATTGGTGCATATGAGGACACTTTGGAGTGTGATGTGGTCCCAATGACCATTTGCCACCTCCTTCTTGGTCGACCATGGCAATTCGACCGTGGTGTCTTCCACAACGGGCGTACCAATCACTATAGCTTCAGAATGAAAGGGAAGGAATATGTGCTACGACCTATGTCTCCTAGTCAAGTGCTAGCCTACAAGCAAGCCACCCATCATGGAGAGAAGAGTGAGAAAGTGATCCACCAAAAAGTGAGTGAGAGCCACAAGCCAAACGTGAGCGCCTCTTCGCCTAGAGAGAAAAACCTCATCCTATTTGCCACCAAAAGTGAGATGACAGAGGTGTGTGAGAACCCATCTAGTGTGATGCACTTTGTCCTTGTGTGCAAGGATGGAGAGCCAACAACTAACACCTCTCACGAGCTACCTTTGGTGTTTCAATCTCTTTTGCAGGAATTCCAAGATGTTTTCCCCGATGAGCTACCTCCGGGTCTACCTCCTCTTCGTGGCATTGAGCATCGAATCGACCTCATCCCCGGAGCGCCCCTCCCAAACAAAGCTCCATACCGAGTCAATCCCGAAGAAACCAAAGGAGATTCAACGGCAAGTGATAGAGGCAAAGGTGTCCCGATGTTTGGATGAGATGGTGGCTATCGTTTCTGTGGGAGTCGACCTTGACGATCCGACTACGAACGTGCGAGACGTCGCGCCTTAGCAATCGCTAAACCAACTTCCGAGGGTTATTGACCATGCCGGAGCACGATCAACCTGACCACGAGGGCCTGTTTCCTGCGAGCAAACGAAGAACAAGCAAGAAACTGAGATTGCAATCTGGATATTGTGAATATAAGATGAAAGCTTTATTGATCAAGATGGGGTTCTGTGACGCCTTTGTCTGGTCGTTGAACACAAACGAAGTACGCGAAGTTGCAGCTATGGCGAACTTTTAATCTAAACAAAACCCACGTCTAAACGGTGCCCTAAGGGCTGTATATATGGAGGAAGAGGGGGGGAATTTCGTGGCCCTTGGTGGAGGGGTCCAAATCAACCCTAACTCTTGTTTCCCCACACATACGGACTCTAAAATAGCCTATACTTAAGTATTTCGAAATTACATGGGCCTGGCCCAATAATAAGGTGACGCAGCACCTAGAATAGCCTATGGACGAATATTATGAAGTGGCATCTTGTACATTTCGTCCAAGGCCTTATGCACTCATTAGGGTGGCTTCAAAGTCCTGGAATCATCACTTGTAACTCCATTCTTGTTCTCCTTATGCATGCCAACATCTCCATGCTTGAACTTGCTCCAAGGTTCATCTTTCTTGTCCATGGTAGGCCCTTCATTTGTAAGCAAAACAAATGTATCCAATTTAGGCAGCATCATATTCTCATGAACATTGGAATCAAGTTACCAAAACGAAAGTACCGATAATTCAATTGGCGTGCGCGAGCTCTAGTAATTGGTCCAGTATGTATAGCAGCAGGGGCTGTGGGTGTAACAATGGTATTGATGTCCTCATCAGCAAGTACAACAACTCATCGACAACGGTCATGTACGTGAAAGCCTAAGCCCTTGTGCCGTTCCCGTTATACTTGTGCCTAAGCCCGATGGAAGTTTCCGCTTGTGTTCCGATTGTAGACCTATAAATGCTATTTCCATTGGCTATAGGCATCCCATTCCTTGCTTAGATGACATGCTTGATGAACTTAGTGGAGCCAACTTTTTCTCAAAAATTGATCTTAAAAGTGGCTATTATCAAATCCGCATTCAAGAAGGTGATGAATGGAAAACTGCTTTCAAAACCAAATTTGGCTTATATGAGTGGTTAGTGATGCCTATGGGTCTATCGGAGGCTCCCGGTACTTTTGTGCGCCTTATGCATTATGTGATTCGCCCTTATATTGGAGTCTTTGTTGTGGTTTGCTTTCATGATATCCTTGTGTTTAGCAAAACCATGAAAGAGCATCTTCATCATGTTAGGGCTGTTTTGCAAACCCTTCGCAAGGAACGTCTTTATGCAAACATGAAAAAAATGCACATTTGGTGTTGACAAAGTGGTTTTCTTGGGTTTTGTTGTATCCTCAAAGGGTGTCCATGTTGATGAGTCTAAAATTGAAGCAATTAAAACTTGGCCCCCACCCACCAATTTGCAACAAGTGCATAGCTTTCTTGGTCTTGCTGGTTTTTATCGTCGCTTTGTGAAAGACTTTAGCACAATAGCCGCTCCTTTGCATGCTTTGAGTAAGAAGAATACTCCTTTTGTTTGGGGATTCTTGCTTTTGATGAGCTCAAGTCTTTGCTTACTCATGCTCCGATTCTTGCTTTGCCCAATTCTGGCTATCCACTCTACTTCGTGTCTTGATCAAGAAGAACATCAAGGAGTGGGAAGCATGTCTACCCATCGCCGAGTACGCCTACAATCGTGCAAGACATTCAACTACCGGCAAGTCCCCTTTCGAGGTCGTCTACGGGTTCAACCCGTTGTCCCCATTGGACATTCTACCACTTCCTCTCCAAGAGCGCACCAACATGGATGCGAGTGCACAAGCAAGCTACATCAAGAAGATGCACGAAGAAACAAGGCGACCATTGAGCGCCAAGTACAACGTCAAGCAACCAAGCTTAACGCCAACAAGCAACCTATCGTCTTCAACATTGGTGATCTAGTGTGGCTACACCTTCGCAAGGACCGCTTCCCCAAAGAACGCAAGTCCAAGCTTCTCCCTCGAGCCGATGGACCTTTCAAGGTGATAGCACGCTACAATGACAACGCCTACAAGATCGACATACCTCGAGACAAGTACAATGTGAGCGACATCTTCAACGTCAAGGACCTTGCGCCATACCATGGAGATGAAGATCTTGATCCGAGGTCGGATCCTTCCCAAGGGGAGATGATGCGAGCATCGCCGCTCATCCCCATGAACGTGTCACATCTTCCTCAACACCACTTGGGCCCATGACAAGAGCTAGAGCCAAGGCTATCGAAGATAAGGTGAACTCGCCCTTTCCGAACTTCCTCTCTACTCACGAAACTTGCCTACTACCTCATATGGACACTTTGTGTGTGATCAGTACTGGGGAAAGCCATGGTGCATCTACATCCATTGGACAAGGAGACGAAGCTACCAACCGCAAAGGACAAGAAGAAGAGCTACCGGAGAAAACTCCAACCACCGGACGACCGGTAGGGACCGGACGTCCGGCGCTGGCTCCAGAAGAAGTGGACGTCCGACGGACCGGACGACCGCCACACTCTCACAATGAAGGACGTCCGGCCTCCACGGACGACCGCCCTCAAGACCCGAGCGAATCTGCGGAAGACCGTGCCAACGGACGACCGGCGACCGGACGACCGAAATCATCGGACGTCCGGTGCCCTGGACCGAGCCAAATCAGCGGAAGTATGAAGAAACCGGACGACCGGCGCCTCCTTCACAGAATGGATCCAGCGGACGCCCGGCACCACCGGACGACCGGTCCCTCCTGAGCCACCGGACGACCGGCCCCCAGCGGACGCCTCACACTGTCTGCTCAAGATTTAGTGCAAAGCCCATGTACCCCTTCACTTCGCCCCCTTTTTCACTAAGACTATAAATAGAACCCCTCCTCCTCCTAGCTAGGGTAGCATTGGATTAGCTCATATTTTGTGTGAGGGCCTTTGCTCATCCACTTGGCTACTTCTCCTCGGAGATCAGGACCTCTACGGAGAAGATCCCCCAAGCGGATTCAAGACCCCCTTCTAGGGTGGACCCCATCAAGGCCTCCTCACGGAGAAGAACGGCTACCGTTTGTATCTTTCCTTTGTTGATCTTGAATCTTGTGACACCTTATGTGATCGATGATCTAGCACTTGTGTGATTGATCTCTTGTCGGTTTAGTGATTTCTCTCTCGTTTCCTCCGTGTTTCCCTCTTGTTCTTCCGCGTGTTCTTCGTGATTCCCCGTAGGATCCGCTCCAATGTGAAAGATCATCCACGTAGGGTTCCGTCCTACATCAGGCTCGCTATACTGAGTTAGAGAACAAAAAGATCCAGCTCAACCTCGATTTGAAGCTTGCTCAGGAGAATTTGCAGAAGGCAAAGAATGAAGCAAAAGGTATGGCTGGTGAGAACTTTTGACGACTGACTTTGTTTTTCTGTTCATTCTCAAGTCTGTTCTCATTGTTGCTTTGTAGATAAACTGGAAGAGACTTTGAAGAAGAAGGACCTTGACCTTGCAGAGGCAAAGAAGGCGGCTTTGGAGAAAACAAAGCTCGCTGAAGAGAAGCTTGCCTCAGTTGACAAACTCAAAGACGAAAATGCCAAAGTCGAAAGTCGCCCTTGACGCGCTAACAAGGAAGTTAGTCGATCAAGAACGACAAGATTGCTCGTCTCGACAAGGCTGGCCAACTACCGGAAGCGAAGTGACCGGAGATTTATCCCGAGGGCTCGCCAAGAAGCTGTTTCTCATGCTTGAAGGTAATCTCTTTTACCCGATCGTCTTGCTATCACCGACTCATCACATGATCGTTATTTTGAATCTGAGCTGTGTTTTCAGAATTCACAAAACTTCAAGAAGAAACCAATCAGTGGAAACCAGTTTGGACCCCATCAACTCTCCCGTGAAGGACGGTTGCTATGAATGTGCTCCGACCGAGTCTCGCTTGCTAGCGTGGTGGATTATCTTGCTCGATTGAAAGTTGCGAGTGTCGCGGATCGACTCGACTCTCCGCCGATCAAACGCCTGTAATGACCTTGAATCTCGATGACTCGATCGAATGAGATTCCAAGTCGAGTGCAAGAATGGAAAAGTCTTCGCTGTGTGTGGTGCTGATGTTGCTCTATCTCCGGTTCGTGTCCACCGCAAAGAAGCGCAAGAGGACAAGCTGGTGTCTCTCAAGGTTGCCAACACCGGAAGCACGACTTCAGATCTTTCATGGAGACTTTCATCGCTGCTGCTACCCATATTGCCGACGGAATCGACCTTGACTAGTTTGTTGCACCTTCCAGTCCTCCGCCGGAGGAGTAAAAAACTTCTAAGTCCCACCTTAAATTTGCCTCGGAATGCCGAGTGGTTTTTGTAACCGATAAACTTTAGCAGGCTTAACGCCTGAGCACCTTTGGATCCGTAGGACATTTATCCGAACTTGATTTATCCTTTAACATGCTTTGTTTGCCTTCGAGAGAACTTTGTTCCTCATTCGGAAGATATTCCATTGAAACTCCCGTCGATTTGTGCTTCAACTATCCTGCAGGTAGAGATGGAACACAGACTGCGACTGACCTCGTCGTCCTTGCGGATTGGGATGAACCGCACGTTGTACTTGTGGCGAAGCTCCGAAGGAGGAGGTAGCAGTCGACCTGCACCTCGTCGTCCTTGCGGATTGGGATGGACCGCACGTTGTACTTGTGGCGAAGTCTCAAGGAGAAGGTAACAATGACCTGCACTCTCGTCGTCCTTGGATTGGGATGAATTCCTTACTTAGGCGAGCACTGGACCGCAGCTAAGCTCCCGAGTGGGAGGTTTGCTCTCCACTCGGTAGTGTTTTTATTACTTAGGCGAGCATTGGGCTGCAGCTAAGCCTCCAAGTGGGAGGTTTGCTCTCCACTCGGTAGGATTTTTATTACTTAGGCGAGCACTGGGCTGCAGCTAAGCCTCCGAGTGGGAGGTTTGCTCTCCACTTGGTAGGATTTCTATTACTTAGGCGAGCACTGGGCTGCAGCTAAGCCTCCGAGTGGGAGGTTTGCTCTCCACTCGGTAGGATTTCTATTACTTAGGCGAGCGCTGGGCTGCAGCTAAGCCCCCGAGTGGGAGGTTTGCTCACCACTCGGTAGGATTTCTATTACTTAGGCGAGCACTGGGCTGCAGCTAAGCCCCCGAGTGGGAGGATTGCTCTCCACTCGGTAGGATCTTTATGGCGTAGCTTTGAAGGAGAAGGTAGCAATGACCTGCACCTCGTCAGCCCATGCGATTTTCATTATTTTGGATGTTAAGGCTAATCCTTGGGCTGTTAGAAGCCCCGAGTGGGAGGTTGGCTCACCACTCGGTGGATTTGAATACTTAGGCGAGTACTTGGACTGCAGCTAAGCCTTCGAGTGGGAGGCTGGCTCGCCACTCGGTGAGGATTTGAATACTTAGGCGAGTACTTGACTGCAGCTAAGCCTCCGAGTGGGAGGCTGGCTCGCCACTCGGTGGGATTTTGAATACTTAGGCGAGTATTTGGACTGCAGCTAAGCCTCCGAGTGGGAGGCTGGCTCGCCACTCGGTGGGATTTTGAATACTTAGGCGAGTACTTGACTGCAGCTAAGCCCCGAGTGGGAGACCTGGCTCGCCCTCGGTGGGATTTTAAATACTTAGGCGAGTACTTGGACTGCAGCTAAGCCCCGAGTGGGAGACTGCTCGCCACTCGGTAGGATTTTGAATACTTAGGCGGCGGATTCAGCAGCTAAGCCCCCGAGTGAGAGACCTGCTCGCCACTCTGAAATGATTTTTTACAAACTTAGGCGAACCGGATTCGCAACTAAGCCACCCATCGGGGAAATTTCAACAAAAGTAATAACAATCACTGGGAAAATTATAACATTCTTGTCTTAGATAAACAAACTACAAAAGTACTTTTATTACATCTCAACCGAGTGAGTATTAAGTGTAAAAGGGCGGAGCAGCTCCGCTGCTCAAGCTCGAGGCTCGTTGATCCGGCGATCAACATTGTAGAAATGATATGCTCTGCTGTGGAGAACTCTCGTGATGATGAAGGACCTTCCCAAGTGGGAGCGAGCTTGTGTGGTTTCTGTTGATCCACTCGGAGGACCAAATCTCCTCTTGGAAGGCTCGACTCTTCACATTTCGGCATGGAATCGACGCAAGTCTTGGCCGATAGATAGTCGAGCGGATCAGGCCATCTCCTCTCCTCTTCCAAGAGGTCGATCGCATCTTGTGATAGAGGCAAAGGTGTCCCGATGTTTCGATGAGATGGTGGCTATCGCTTCGTGGGAGTCGACCTTGACGATCCGACTACTTAACGTCTTGAGACGTCGCGCCTTAGCAATCGCTAAACCAACTTCCGAGGGCTATTGACCACGCCGAGCACGATCAACTCGACCACGAGGGCCTGTTTCCTGCGAGCAAACGAAGAACAAGCAAGAAACTGAGATTGCAATCTGGATATTGCGAATATAAGATGAAAGCTTTATTGATCAAGGTGGGGTTCTGTGACGCCTTTGTCCGGTCGTTGAACACAAACGGCACGCGGTTGCAGCTATGGCGAACTTTTAATCTAAACAAAACCCAAGGTCTAAACGGTGCCCTAAGGGCTGTATATATGGAGGAAGAGGGGAATTTCGTGGCCCTTGGTGGAGGGATCCAAATCAACCCTAACTCTTGTTTCCCCACACATACGGACTCTAAAACAGCCTATACTTAAGTATTTCGAAATTACATGGGCCTGGCCCAATAATAAGGTGACGCAGCACCTAGAATAGCCTATGGACGAATATTATGAAGTGGCATCTTGTATATTTCGTCCAAGGCCTCATGCACTCATTAGGGTGGCTTCAAAGTCCTGAATCATCACTTGTAACTCCGTTTTGTTCTCCTTATGCATGCCAACATCTCCATGCTTGAACTTGCTCCAAAGTTCATCTTTCTTGTCCATGGTAGGCCCTTCATTTGTAAGCAAAACAAATGTATCCAATTTAGGCAGCATCATATTCTCATGAACATTGGAATCGTTACCAAGAAACGAAAGTACCGATAATTCAATTGGCGTCATGTGAGCTCTAGTAATTGGTCCAAGATGTATAGCAGCAGGGGCTGTGGGTGTAACAATAGTATTGATGCCCTCATCATCCTCCCCTTCTTGAAATGAAGTCTTCCTCGACGGAAGCTCATCTTCCTCACCCAAATAAGGCTTCAAATCTGCAATGTTAAAAGTGGGACTAACCCCAAAATCTGCAGCAGCTCAAGTTTATATGCATTATCATTTATTTTCTCTAACACCTTAAATGGACCATCAGCACGTGGCATTAGCTTTGATTTATGCAAATTAGGAAACCTATCCTCACGCAAATGTAACCAAACAAGATCTCCAGTGCAAAGACAACATGTTTTCTACCCTTATCTCCAAAGAAGTTTATATTTAGCATTCATACGCTCAATGTTTTCCTTAGTTAACTCATGCATTTTTAAAATCAATTCAGCACGTTCTTTAGCATCAAAATTAACCTTCTCCAAGATGGAAGAGGCAACAAATCAATAGGTGCACGAGGTAGGAAGCCATACACAATTTCAAAAGGGCACATTTTAGTAGTAGAATGCAATGAACGATTATAAGCAAATTCAATATGAGGCAAGCATTCTTCCCACATTTTCTTATTATTCTTCAAAACAGCCCTAAGCATAGTAGACAATGTTCTATTGACTACTTCAGTTTGTCCATCGGTTTGGGGGTGACAAGTAGTACTAAAAGCAGTTTAGTCCCCAACTTAGCCCATAAACATCTCCAAAAGTGGCTAAGAAATTTAGTATCACGATCTGAAACAATAGTATTTGGCACACCATGCAAGCGAATAATTTCAGGAAAGAACAAATCAGCAACATTAACAAAGATCATCGCTTTTATGACATGGTATAAAGTGTGCCATTTTCGAGAATCTATCCACGACAACAAATATGCTATCCTCCCTTCTTTGTTCGAGGTAAACCTAAAACAAAGTCCATAGATATATCCTCCCAAGGAACACTAGGCACAGCAAAGGCATATATAAACCATGAGGATTGAGTCGTGACTTAGCTTTTTGACATGTAGTGCAGCGAGCAACAAAACGCTCAACATCCCGCCTCATCTTTGGCCAAAAGAAATGTGTAGCAAGTATATCCTCCGCCTTCTTGACGCCAAAGTGTCCCATTAATCCTCCTCCATGCGCCTCCTGCAACAACAAAAGACGAACAGAGCTAGCAGAATGCATAGCTTGTTAGCACGGAACACAAAACCATCATTAATAACGAACTTGTTCCATGTTCTTCCTTCTTTACAATTCTGCATTACATCTTTAAAATCAGCATCATGCACATATTGATCTTTGATGGTCTCCAAACCAAATATTTTGAAGTCAAGTTGTGAAAGCATAGTATAGCGACGAGACAAAGCATCAGCAATAACATTTTCTTTACCTTTCTTGTGTTTAACGACATAAGGGAAAGTCTCAATGAATTCAACCCATTTAGCATGTCTACGATTCAGTTTAGCTTGACTTTTAATATGTTTCAAAGATTCATGATCAGAATGTATAACAAATTCTTTGGGCCATAAATAATGTTGCCATGTCTCTAAAGTCCTAACAAGAGCATATAATTCTTTGTCATAAGTAGAATAGTTCAGACTAGGCCCACTCAATTTTTCGAAAAGTATGCAACAGGTTTGCCATCTTGTAATAACACACCTCCTAATCCAATTCCACTAGCATCACATTCAAGCTCAAAAGTCTTATTAAAGTGAGGAAGTTGGAGTAAAGGAGCATGTGTCAACTTATCTTTCAATACTGTGAAGGCTTCTTCCCAAGCGGTACCCCAAACAAAAGGCACATCCTTCTTTGTAAGCTCATTGAGAGGTGCAGCAATGGTGCTAAAGTCTCTCACAAAACGCCTATAGAAACCAGCGAGTCCAAGAAAACTCCTCACTTGTGTGACCGCTTTGGGCTGCGCCAACTCTCAATAGCTTCAATCTTGGCTTTATCAACTTCAATTCCTGTGGAGTAACAACATAGCCAAGAAAATATTCTCGGTCGGTGCAAAAGGTGCACTTCCCAAGGTTACCAAACAAACGTGCATCACGAGAGCATTAAAAACAGCACGTAAATGTTCCAAATGTTCTTCCAAAGATTTGCTATAAATCAGTATATCATCAAAGTAAACTACCACAAATTGTCCAATGAAAGCACGAAACTTCGCTCATTAATCTCATGAAAGTACTAGGTGCATTAGTTAACCCAAAAGGCATGACTAACCACTCATATAATCCAAACTTAGTTTTAAATGCTGTTTTCCATTCATCTCCCAATTTCATACGAATTTGATGGTATCCACTACGCAAATCAACTTTGGAGAATATTGTAGAGCCACTCAATTCATCAAGCATATCATCTAGCCTAGGAATAGGATGACGATAACGAATAGTAATATTATTAATGCCTCTACAATCAACACACATACGCCGACGTACCATCCTTTTTAGGCACTAGTATAATAGGAACAGCACAAGGACTAAGAGATTCGTATATAACCTTTGTCGAGCAGCTCCTCGACTTGACGATAATCTCCTTAGTCTCCTCCGGATTGGTACGGTATGGTGCGCGGTTGGGTAGCGATGCACCGGAATTAAGTCAATTTGATGCTCAATCCTCGAATAGGTGGTAATCCTGTGGCACGCCTTGTGGGAAGACGTCAAATAACTCCCGCAAAATGTTAGTGACAGAGGGGGCAAAGAGGAAGGCACGTCCTCGAATGAAAATAATGCCTCTTTGCACACAAAAGCATAGCAAACAGATTTGCTAGAATCTAGCTCATCAATATCAGATTTGGTGGCAAATAAACATGCACTTTTCAGATTAATTTCAGAAGCAACATTAGATGGTTTATTATTAGGCTTCATTTGTTGCTCAAATTCTTTTGCCACAATCTGATTTTCACTCTTATTTTTCTCCTGTTTTGCTTTATTAGCTCTATTAATATCATCTTTCAAAATGGAATCAGAGTCATAGGAAGCAAAGTAATATTTTTATCCTCGTGAACAAGAGTATACTGATTGTTTCTACCATGGTGTATGAAATTTTATCAAATTGCCATGGTCTACCAAGTAATAAGGAACATGCTTGCATAGGTACCACATCACAATCAACATAATCAGCATATGTAGAGATACTAAAATACACACCTAACAAAGACGTGTTACCTTAACCTTGCCGCTGTTGTTGAACCATTGGATGTAGTAAGGATGTGGATGTGGTCTTGTGGTGAGAGAAAGCTTCTCCACCATATCCATGCTAGCCAAGTTGTTGCAGCTCCTCCATCTATGATGACGCGAATAGAACGCTCCTTCACAACTCCCTTTGTATGGAACAAGTTATGCCTCTGATTTTGCTCAGCTTGTGTAACCTGCACACTCAAAACACGTTGAGCAACTAAACATTCATACCGCCAAAGATCTTCAGCAGCCATGTATTGCGCCTCATGATCGTAATCATCTCCACCGTGTTCTTGATGTGTAATAAGAGCCAAAGTCTCTTCATCATAGTCACTAGCGGACTCATACCCACCATCCTCGTGAGCAATCATCACACGCTGAGATTGGCATTCTCTCGAAAATGTCCTCTTCCCTTACAACGACAAATAATATCACTTGTGTGCCCTGCTGACGCCATGGAAGAAGAAGAGCTCTGTAGGCCAAAGTGTGCTCTTGGCGAGATAGTGGTGGTTGTGCCTGCTTTCTTGTATCACGGTTGGAGGTGGCAGCCGACGGAGGTGCCGGTGTAGTAGAACGTGTGAAATAGATGATGCACGTGGTGTCCATGATGAAGGTCGACCTGCAGAAAAGTTAGTCCGCGCCAACTCGTCGATCCTGCACTTCACGCTCAAATTTACAAGCAAGATGGAATAATCGAGTGATATTATTATAATCCTTGTAGTCTAGAATGGTCTGAATCTCTATTTAATCCACCCGTAAAACGTGCAAGCATAGCTTCATTCTCCTCAACAATACCACATCTAATCAAGCCAGTTTGTAATTCCCGATAATATTCTTCACCGAATTTTTTCCTTGTCTTAAGCGCTGCAATTTTGAAGTAATTCACGCTGATAATATGGTGGAACCCAACGAGTACGCATAGCAGTTTTCAAAGCAGCCCAAGTAGTCGGAACAGGATATAATCTACAATGTTCGCACCACCAAACACATGCAAAGCTAGTGAAAGCACAAACAAAGCAGCAGAACACGCCTCTCCTTAGGATATTGTAAACATGTAAATCGTTGTTCAGTTTCTAACTCCCAAGTAAGATATATATCAGAACATATCTACCCTCAAATGGTGGAATATTCAATTTCAGTTTAGGGAGATGGTCATGATCTCGCACTGAGGGGAGCCCAACATTGCCATTATTTGCATGTGGACGACCTGGTGGTTGTGGTGCTGGTGGTTGCACGTAGTTCGATGTTGATCAACCTCATCCTCGTAATCTCTCACATAATCATCCTCCCCACCGCAGCAGCAGGGAGCCACGTATATCAACAAAGAAGCACCAAAGAGCTTGGCCAGTGAAGAGGGACACGGGAAGCTCGGCGGAGGGCTGTTTCACGATGTGGAGGTAGTCCTTGTTATTGTAGTAGAGGTGCGTTAGGTGCCGCAGTGGTGGTGGTGGTAGCCATGGAGCAATTCATTAAACCTGTTATCGAGCTTTGTTTCAACGCCTTCTCAATGTGATGTAGGCGGAACCCTCGTGGACGATCTTTCACGCTTGGAGGGGATCCCTCAAGAACACGATGAACACGGGAAGAACGGAGAGAAATCACAAGGGGAAACACTCAAGAACAAGTCCAATCACACATCCACTAGACAATCAAACACACAAGATCACAAGGTACATGAACAACAAAGGGAAAGATACAAGGTAAGGTTCATCTCCAAGAGGAGGTCTTGATGATATCCTAGACGGATCTTCCCGCAAGGGGTCTTGATGATATCCCGCAGGATCTTCTCACATGGAGGTCTTGAACTCCATGGGAGTGGTAGTCTCTCTCTCTCAAGAGTAGAGGTAGGAGCAAAGCTCACCTAAGAATGAGCTATCATATTTGCTAACCCTAGAAAGGAAGTGGAGGTGGTCTATTTATAGTCTAAGCCACGAAGGGGTAAGTGGGAGAGGGATACAAGGCCAAAGGCCTGGGGTTGCAAGACAGGCAGGGCGGTAGTACTGCTCATGGCGGTAGTACCGCTTGAGCGGTAGTACCGCTTGAGGGGCGGTAGTACCGCTTGGGTGGCTTTAGCGGTAGTACCGCTTGGAGTGGGGTGATAGTACCGCTTGCTCGAGCGGCCAGGTTCTCTTCCTCCTTCTCTTCCATGCTTCCCTCATGGACGGTGTAGTCGTTCCTTGGCGCTTGCACTCCTCCTCGACATCCGTGAAGCTCCGACAATACTTATGCATGCACACGGAGAAGTGTCAAGTAGTATACCATCCTCGAAGGGGTCAAGTGAACACGTAAAGGAGAAGATTCACCTTTATGTATGAGAAGTAGAGGTTGCACGTGTCACTTGCCAAACGGACTCTTGACATGGTGATGATCAGAGGATGCTCCGATCATCCCTCCCCTTGGGAAAGATCCGACCTCGGATCAAGACCAAATCACCATGGGAAAGAGATAGCGTCGCCGTGTTGAAGTGGACGATCACCAAGTACTTGTCATCTTGAAGCTCGAAATGGGCACTCTCCGATGTCGCGCCATCTTGTGATTCCTTCAAAAGGAGTAAATAGAACAAACACTTGAAAAACAAATGTGGTTAGCGTTAGTGCAAAACCAAGCATTGAAGAGGTGATTCACCAAACAAGTGTTGTCATCAAACATAGCATAGGGTGTGACAAAGGATTGTGACATGGCATGTAAGCATATCAATCGAGCACAAGCAAAAATATCATGGGAACAAGCATGTAAATGTGAGGTAGAGATGCAAATATGTGTGACAAGAGCACAAGCATCCACCTCAAGGTCATAGCAAGTATGCATAAAGCGCCGACAAATGGTCGATGGTAGGCATAGGAAGTATTCACAACACCAAATAAAATGAAGTGTCTAAACACATGGGTCAAGTGCAAGACAATCCAAGCATAATGTGCATAGGGTGTAGTGAATATAGTGTGGCACTCAACACAATAGAAAGAGCAATTATTCATCATGTGTGAGGTCATCAAGTCAAGCATGTAGCAATCAATGGGATATGGCATATGTGAAGAAATGATATTGGTGCAACCAACCATATGATAGTAGCAAGTAGTCCAAGAATTGGATGCAACACCAAGGTATATATATCATGAAGCATGGAAATGTGGCAATCATTGGTGAAAGCAATATCTCTAACATGCGGGCAAATGGTGCAAGCAACACATGAAGTATGATCCACAATATCCAAGCTCAAGAAGGATGTCACCTTGAAAGTGTGTCCTTGTGCATTCTTCACAATGCCAAGTGGAAGCAAATACGGTGTAGAAGCGAGTCGTGGTAGAATGTATGAGGCTCGCCTCAAGAGCTCGAATGGTCAACTCACGTGAAGTGGAAGTCGACACAAAGTCCAAGTATCCTACACATGCACATAACAAAACAAAGAACGATGCACATGGTAGATAAACACATCATCCATCATGATGGTTCTCATCTTTGCACAAAACCATTAGAAGCACAAGTGCATGAATAATATGATGCAACAATGGCTAAATTCATGGCACTAGGTATATGGTGCAAAGAAGTAAGACAAGCATGCTTCACATGTAATATGTCAAAATCTCCAATCATGTGTGAGAATGCTATGGGGGCAAACTCATGAGCAAGACGAATAACATGGTTGCACTCAATACATGGCAAATCATCTAGCATGAGAGAGGCAATATATGGAGATATGTGACAAGAAGCAATGACAATCATGTGCAAAGCATGGAAATGGTTGTCATCAACCGCATGAAATGAGCAAGTATGAATCATGGGTGATGCAAGACAAGCAAGAATATCAATCATGTCGTGCAAACTAGTGGAGCGAAGATGCAACACACTAGAGTAAATCATGGCAATCATGTCATGTGAGCAAATAATAGGCATAGGGAATGCACATGACATATCACAAGCACGAACACAAAGCAAGATGAAAGTATCATCATAGGAACGGGTCATGAATAGAACATGGCAATAACAAGTGATATCTCCACCAAGCTTGCAAATACACATACAAGTACTAGAATCAATCATCATGTGTAATGCAAAGCATGGCTCACAAATGCATGGCAAAGGCATAGGAATGGGCATATCATGCAAAGTGAACATGGCAATATGGGCAAAGGATGTATAATGGAAAACAATCCATAGCCAAGTGAGGGCCATGTAGAAGAAATGCACGAAGGATTTGCGCAAAGAGAGCGGTGGGAAAGACAATCCATGGGATCCCAAATCATCGCTGTTCTCTAGAGCTCGCTTTGTCAACTCGTGGGATTGCGAGGTCGACAAGTATTCATGGGTACCTACACAAAAGAGACACAAACCAAAGAAATTGTGCGGTGGTAAATGTACACATCATCCATCATGATGTGTATGTGCACGTGTGAGTTAGCACAAGATAAGCATCGCTCAAAGAAATTTGATGCATGGTATAAGAACATGTCATCCATCATGAAAGAATAGTTATTATGTATGACACGATGGGGACACAAATTGAGAATGCAAGTATATGGCACATCAAAAGCATGTTTCTTCATGGGGAGCATATGGTGCACACAAGTATGGGAATCATGCAATGAATAGGATGGAACAAATTCTCCTAACATGTATGAGGAAACTATGGGGCCTCCTCATAAGCAATAGCGAAACATCATTTGGAGAAAATGGACAACATCCAAAACAATGCATATCCGGCTAGTTGGGCATGGCATGGCATATGAGATAAATGATGCAAAGGAGCATATCAATATCATCACAAGAAAACAAATGCCAATAACCATGGGCTTGTCATCTATGCCATATGTGCAAATTGGGTTTATTTTAATGGCATATGCATAGTCACTATGGAGAGATTGCAAATAAGACATATGGTTGATCTCATGCATAGCATATGACAAGTCAAGCGGATTAGCAAACATGATGTGACCTAAAGAATTGTCACAAGAAATCCTATGTAACATAGCATCACAACTAATAGACTCCACATGAGAATCATCATATTCATCATAAATGGGCAAATCATCACATGGGGAAATCATACTAGAATGAAGCATGTCAATAGGGTGATCAACATCATGCAAGCAATCAATGTCAAGAATGTCCACTAGTGGGACTAGAGCATCACCGTCACCTATGTTACCTTTGTCATTCCACTCAAGTGGTGTAGGTGAGGTGGGAAAGACCAAATGGTGGTCATCTTCATCTTGATGGAACCATGTGGGGTGCATCATAGTCCACCATGGCCATCGCCTTGTCCAAAGGGAGGACGAAGTCGCCGAGGATCGGCGGCCATCATAAATGGGACCTAGCACCAAATGAGAAGACACAATAGAGGTAGAGGTCAAGTCGTTAGTGTTGAAAGTGGCCTCACATGACCTATCAACTATCTCACTCTCTCTATGTGGTGGTTCACTCACTCCCTCAAAATAGGTGCACTCAAACTCACGTATGGTGGAGTCACCATCTCACTCAAGTGGTGGTTGTGGCTCTCCTCACATGAGAATTGGGGCAACTCATCATATATGGGGCTAGTGGTGAAGTCACTCACTCTCAATATGGTGGCACAAGTCGCCAAGTCATCATACGTCGCTGTGGTCGGTGAAATACTCAACCATCTCATCGTCCGCGCTGGATGAAGGCCAAGATGGCACATCATCACTCTCCTCCATGACCAAGGAAAATCCCATGCTCGATCATCTCGCCATCGCTGCCGTGGATGAAGGCCAAGATGGCACAACATCACTCTCGCCACCTAAGATGGAAGCATCATCCTTGCTCGCCACCTTGTCGCTTGCCTCCAAAGCTTGGTCCTTGAAGGTCTCCGTAGTCGCATTTGTCGCCGCACCATCTTGAAAAAGAGTCAAGGTAGACTCGCATCATCAATGCCACAAAGAGGGATGGCGGTGAAGTCGCACTTGGGAGCATCGCCTTGGAGCTTGTCGGCTTGGACATCATGGTGGTACTAGCCTCATGCTTGTTGTAGAGCTTGGTCGCCGTGAAGTGTGCTTGGGGTGGAGAAGCCTTGGCCTTCATGAGTTCTTGTTCCGCCTTGAGAGCACCAATGTAGTAGTCGCCGATGGACTTGTAGTTCTCGAGGAAGATAGTCTTGGAGATGTCGTTGTTCAATCCCATCATGAAGTGGAACTTCATCGAAATGGGGTCATCCACACCGCTCGTCAGAAGGCAATCTTCATCTCCTTGAAGTACGCGTCGATGGACTTGGATCCTTGGATGGTGTTCTCCAATTGGCGAAGAAGTTGTTCCGTAGGTTGGAGGCACAAACTCTCGCCGCAAAGCTCTCTTCGCCTTGGGCCAACTCATGTCGTAGTGCTCAAGGTGTGTGAAGCCACCATGTCGAGGCATAGTCGTGGAAGTTTCTTGTGGCGCACTTCACTTGATCTTCGGAGGAACTTGATGTAGCTTGAGGTAGTCGTCCATCAAACGCCCCACTCGAGGTACTCCTCGGTTCTTGAGTCCCATAGAAAGGAATCTCGTGGTCGATGTCGAGGTCGAGTAGCTCGTGGAAGTCGCGGACTTGAGCTTGGGGAGCTTCTCTGAGCGTAGTCTTGGGATGCTTGTTGGCGAAGATGCCAATATCCGAAGGCGAAGATGCCTTGAAGTCGCTTGGCGAAGATGCAAAGGGAGATGGTGAAGTCGTTGAGCGGTTGTTGATGTTGAGCTCTTGACCTTCACGTTCTTGTTGATGATGGTGTCGATGCCGATGTGATGTTGCCGGAGATGGTCGCCGGAAGGATGTGCTCTTGAGCGCCTTCTCAAGATGAGGAAGATCGCTTGTAGGACTTGATGAGGGATTTGATCTCTCCATTTTAGCTTGCATCTTGGCGTCGAAGTTGTTTTCCATGGCATCGAACTCGCCGTTGTTGTTGTAGACCGAAGATGAAATGCCTTGCCTATCCATCACAAGACTCGAGTAGAGGTGAGTAGGAAATGAGATAAACAATACCAAGTTACCTTTTCCCAAAGTTGAGGATGTATCCCGTTTCACTCAATGTGAGATGAAAGAATAGTGGAATTGGTACCGGACTTGTTCACTCACACCTATCAAGTAAAGCTTATGGTAGAGCTCGGTGAGGATAGTGGCACAAAAATTTGATGCAAAATGTTAGCAAGAGTCAATAATGTTGAAAGAGATTCACAAATTCGCAAGCGAAACAAGTAGACCAATAGCAATATGTGGCACACGGAAACACACACACGGATAGATAAATGGGGCCGTGCAACCAAGGAATGAGCTCAAAATGTGGAATCCACCAAAACGCTCGTGTTGCACAACTCAAGAGAGACGCTAGCACGATTGCTCAATAGGCGGATACGACACTTGTGCACAACCTATAAGATGCAAAATGGATAAACTTTCTATCCCAAGTATGCTATGTATGTATGGTTCCCGGTGTTTCTCTCAAGATGATCCAAGATGATCGGATATGATAATCTTATATGCAATGTGGTATGATGCTATGGCACTTGCTTACAAGCTTCTTTGCTCTTTCTCTCTTTTGCTTAAAAGCTTTATTTCTTTTTTTTTTATGTATGGCCACTTTGCACAATGCACAAACCAAGATAGCAATTGTGTATATGGGAACAAACTTGTGACACAAGATGATATGATGATACCAAGATGATATGGTATGTATGCAATGGATGGTGTAGATCACTAATGTGCACAAGTAACGCTGCGCAATACTCAAATGGCTAGTCTCGATAGGCAAGTAACGCAAAATGGGCTAGGGTTATCAATGCAATTTGCAAGGGAATATACAATGGTGTCGCCGAGGTTACCGTCCTTGCGATGATGAGTGGCGTGTTCTTGATGTAGATACCAAGATGATGGAGGCTCGTCCCTAAGTAGCCAAACACCTTAGGAAACGGAAAACCGCGAACTCAAAATCTCAAATGACAAATGTCAAATGGTGGTAGCGGAATGTGGTGGTGGTTTGCACTTGGCAATGCGGAAGTGGAATGATGGGCTATACACGTGTCGGAGTTGAAGTTGCCATCCCTAAGTAGCCGAAACACCTTAGGAGACATAAGCCACAACTCAAACAAGCTCAAACAACTATTGGGTTAAGTTGGGTTGTCGGAAGTGTATGGTGGGCAAGCCTATGTGGAAGTGGTGGTGGTGGTTGATGAAGAAGCAATCGTCCCTAAGTAGCCGAAACACCTTAGGAGACTCGAATCACTACTCAAGCAACCACTAATGCTATGGGGAACAAAATTGGTTAGGTTGCGGAAGTCGGTGGTGGTTATGCGGAGGATGTGGCGGAAGCCCTAGGCAAAGATGCCAAAGTTCACAAAATTTGATGGAGTCAAATGGTGATGGTAGTATTTTATGGGAAGGGGGTGTCAATAGCTTCAAACGAGCTAAAGAACGCCAAAATCGGACTCGGATGAATTAGTTATGGTCAAACGGTGAAACGGAAAAACTGAATTGGGTTGGGCGGTAGTACTGCTGGGGGGCGGTAGTACCGCTCGTAAGCGGTAGTTCCGCTGAACGGGCGGTAGTACCGCCAGTGTCGGGTTTTTCGCAAAATCTAGCTCGGGAGGCGGTAGTGCCGCTTGAAGGGCGGTAGTACCGCTTGAGGTGCTAAGCGGTAGTACCGCTTGGAAGGGCGGTAGTACCGCTTGCGTGTCGGGATTTTTCGCAAACCGGATAGGGGCGCGATTTTGGGGCGGAAATGGATGATTTCGGGGTCAAAATTGAGAGATTTCGTGGATGGGAAGTGGGGAAACTTGGGGAAATGCTAGATCCACTCGAAACCAAGCAAATCCATGGATCAAAATCAACAAAACATCATCAAAACTAACAAATCACAAAAAAATTTGGGGCTATTTTTGGTGGGGATTTTCGATTTAGGACTAAATCAACAAAATCAAGCTAGAAAAGAGGGTAGGGGCTCCAATAACGTGATCAACGTGGCTCATGATACCATAGATGATGTAGGGCGGAACCCCACGTGGACGATCTTTCACGCTTGGAGTGGGATCCTCAAGAACACGATGAACACGGGAAGAACGGAGAGAAATCACAAGGGGAAACACTCAAGAACAAGTCCAATCACACATCCACTAGACAATCAAACACACAAGATCACAAGGTACATGAACAACAAAGGAAAGATACAAGGTAAGGTTCATCTCCAAGAGGAGGTCTTGATGATATCCTAGACGGATCTTCCCGCAAGGGGGTCTTGATGATATCCCGCAGATCTTCTCACATGGAGGTCTTGAACTCCATGGGAGTGGTAGTCTCTCTCTCTCAAGAGTAGAGGTAGGAGCAAAGCTCACCTAAGAATGAGCTATCATATTTGCTAACCCTAGAAAGGAAGTGGAGGTGGTCTATTTATAGTCTAAGCCACGAAGGGGTAAGTGGGAGAGGGATACAAGGCCAAAGGCCTCATGGGTTGCAAGACAGGCAGGGCGGTAGTACTGGCTCATGGCCGGTAGTACCGCTTGAGCGGTAGTACCGCTTGAGGGGCGGTAGTACCGCTTGGGTGGCCTTAGCGGTAGTACCGCTTGGGTGGGCGGTAGTACCGCTGCTCGAGCGCCAGTTCTCTTCCTCCTTCTCTTCCATGCTTCCCTCGCGACGGTGTAGTGTAGTCCTTGGCGCTTGCACTCCTCCTCGACATCCGTGAAGTCTCGGACAATACTTATGCATGCACACGGAGAAGTGTCAAGTAGTATACCATCCTCGAAGGGGTCAAGTGAACACGTAAAGGAGAAGATTCACCTTTATGTATGAGAAGTAGAGGTTGCACGTGTCACTTGCCAAACGGACTCTTGACATGGTGATGACCGTAGGATGCTCCGCATCACAATGCCATCTATCTTCTCCATGGCCTCTTCAAATCTATTTAGCACATCTTCCACCTGCCCACTCATCATTTGTTGAAACTTATCATGTAGCGCTTTGTTTGTCATGTTCTCCCAAATCGAACACGCCGGCTTGTGATCCCGCCATGGTTAGCAGCAATAGAAACACACAAGAATATGATTCGACAGACTACTAGGAAGTGGTGGTGGTGGTGTGGTGGACAACACAAATCCGCAAGCAAATCTCAAATTCTTACCAGTTCTTACCCAAGAAGAAAGGTGATCGGCAAACCGATGTAGTCAAAACTCTCAAAGCTTGGATAGAGCGATTACTGTGGAGAGTCAAACGCATCGATGTAGATGTATGTGGAGCTGGAGGCTTATAATATGGTAGCAAAAAGGGTCAGCAATAATCAATTCAGAGATAAAAGTTGAATAAACGCCAACGACGCAGATCGTGGCCGGTCCTAGGCTAGACCGCAAGAGAGACGCGAGCCTAGACACTAACAAAATCACGGCGCTGCACGTAAACAAGGGAAAAGCACACTGGATATTTTTTTTCGCTTTTTTTTTTTTGGCGCTGTTTTTTTTTTTATACGCTTTTTTTTTTTTGCGAAAAATCACTATAATAGCGAGTGTCTCAAACTCTTCCGAGGTCAAATCGACAGATGGGCACGTAAATTTTTTCGACCAATTTTTTTTTTTCGATCGCCTCGACCCAAAAACTGGAAACGGGTCAAAAAACTTTCTATAACGCGAATCGTCTCAATACACTTAGAAACACTTAAAATGTGGATAGCCAAATTTTTTCGACAAGTGCTGCAAAATTTTGGGCCTAACGGAGGGTGGTTTCAAACATACTCCGCAAGGAAACACGAATCGGAAACTAAATGGATCTCAAAACAAACCTAATATGAGAAGAACTCGGATTGGTGGTGGATATATGGTGGTGGTATATGGCAGCGTGGTGGTAGCGGTGGTAGTATATGGATATGGATCGTGGTGGTATATGGACACGGATTGGTGGTGGTATATGGATACGGATTCGAGCGTGATGGTAGGTGGCGAGGCGATGATGATGGTGCGGTGGCGGCGTGACAACCGATGACCGTAACTCAAAATTCTAAAAGACTAAACGCTAAGACCAAAGAATTAGACACGACGATGCAACCGCAAATTCAACAAAGCAAAACCCTAAAAAGATTATGCAAAGGCTCGATTGGTCTGGATATGATGAACTAACCCTAATTTTTTTTGTGGCTTTTTCGTGGACTTTAGGTATGAAGAATGACTCGATCTAATCTACGAAAAAACTGTAAAAATCTCACCGAGCAACCTGAAAACCGATACCACTTGATAGAGGCAAAGGTGTCCCGATGTTTCGATGAGATGGTGGCTATCGCTTCGTGGGAGTCGAATTTTGACGATCCGACTCACTTAACGTGGCGAGATGTCGCTACTTTAGCAATCGCTAAACCAACTTCCGAGGGTTATTGACCACGCCGAGCACGATCAACTCGACCACGAGGGCCTGCTTCCTGCGAGCAAACGAAGAACAAGCAAGAAACTGAGATTGCAATCTGGATATTACGAATATAAGATGAAAGCTTTATTGATCAAGGTGGGGTTCTGTGACGCCTTTGTCCGGTCGCTGAACACAAACGGCACGCCAAGTTGCAGCTATGGCGAACTTTTAATCTAAACAAAACCCAAGGTCTAAACGGTGTCCTAAGGGCTGTATATATGGAGGAAGAGGGGGGAATTTCGTGGCCCTTGGTGGAGGGATCCGAAATCAACCCTAACTCTTGTTTCCCCACACATACGGACTCTAAAAACAGCCTATACTTAAGTACTTCGAAATTACATGGGCCTGGCCCAATAATAATGATAGAGGCAAAGGTGTCCCGATGTTTCGATGAGATGGTGGCTATCGTTTCTGTGGGAGTCGACCTTGACGATCCGACCACGAACGCGGCGAGACGTCGCGCTTTAGCAATCGCTAAACCAACTTCCGAGGGTTATTGACCACGCCGAGCACGATCAACTCGACCACGAGGGCCTGTTTCTCGCGAGCAAACGAAGAACAAGCAAGAAACTGAGATTGCAATCTGGATATTGCGAATATAAGATGAAAGCTTTATTGATCAAGGTGGGGTTCGTGGACGCTTTGTCCGGTCGTTGAACACAAACGGCACGCGGTTGCAGCTATGGCTAACTTTTAATCTAAACAAAACCCAAGGTCTAAACGGTGCCCTAAGGGCTGTATATATGGAGGAAGAGGGGGAATTTCGTGGCCCTTGGTGGAGGGGTCCAAATCAACCCTAACTCTTGTTTCCCCACACATACGGACTCTAAAAACAGCCTATACTTAAGTATTTCGAAATTACATGGGCCTGGCCCACTAATAAGGTGACGAAGCACCTAGAATAGCCTCGGACGACATTTATGAAGTAGCATCTTGTATATTTCGTCCAAGGCTTCATGCACCCATTATGGTGGCTTCAAAGTCCTGAATCATCACTTGTAACTCCGTTTGTTCCCTTATGCATGGCATTATCTCCATGCTTGTTCTTGCTCCAATGTCCATCCTTCTCCAAGCTAGGGCCTTCATTTGTAAGCAAAACAAATGTATCCAATTTAGGCAGCATCATATTCTCATGAACATTAGAATCATTACCAAGAAACGAAAGTACCGATAATTTAATTGGCGCATGCGAGCTCTAGTAATTGGTCCAAGATATGTAGCAAGAGGGCTGTGGGTGTAACAATGGTATTGATGTCCTCATCATCCTCCCTTCTTGAAATGAAGTCGCCTCGACGGAAGCTCATATTCCTCACCCAAATAAGGCTTCAAATCTGCAATGTTAAAAGTGGACTAACCCCAAAATCTGCAGGCAGCTCAAGTTTATATGCATTATCATTTATTTTCTAACACCTTAAATGGACCATCAAGACGTGGCATTAGCTTTGATTTATGCAAATTAGGAAACCTATCCTCACGCAAATGTAACCAAACAAGATCTCCAGTGCAAAGACAACATGTTTTCTACCCTTATCTCCAAAGAAGTTTATATTTAGCATTCATACGCCAATGTTTTCCTTAGTTATCTCATGCATTTTTAAAATCAATTCAGCACGCTCTTTAGCATCAAAATTAACCTTCTCCAAGATGGAAGAGGCAACAAATCAATAGGTGCACGAGGTAGGAAGCCATACACAATTTCAAAAGGGCACATCTTAGTAGTAGAATGCAATGAACGATTATAAGCAAATTCAATATGAGGCAAGCATTCTTCCCACATTTTCTTATTATTCTTCAAAACAGCCCTAAGCATAGTAGACAATGTTCTATTGACTACTTCAGTTTGTCCATCAGTTTGGGGTGACAAGTAGTACTAAAAAGCAGTTTAGTCCCCAACTTAGCCCATAAACATCTCCAAAAGTGGCTAAGAAATTTAGTATCACGATCTGAAACAATAGTATTTGGCACACCATGCAAGCTTAATAATTTCAATGAAGAACAAATCAGCAACATTAACAAAGATCATCGCTTTTATGACATGGTATAAAGTGTGCCATTTTCGAGAATCTATCCACGACAACAAATATGCTATCCTCCCTTCTTTGTTCGAGGTAAACCTAAAACAAAGTCCATAGATATATCCTCCCAAGGAACACTAGGCACAGTGCAAAGGCATATATAAACCATGAGGATTGAGTCGTGACTTAGCTTTTTGACATGTAGTGCAGCGAGCAACAAAACGCTCAACATCCCGCCTCATCTTTGGCCAAAAGAAATGTGTAGCAAGTATATCCTCCGCCTTCTTGACGCCAAAGTGTCCCATTAATCCTCCTCCATGCGCCTCCCCTGCAACAACAAAAGACTAACAGAGCTAGCAGGAATGCATAGCTTGTTAGCACGAACACAAAACCATCATTAATAACGAACTTGTTCCATGTTCTTCCTTCTTTACAATTCTGCATTACATCTTTAAAATCAGCATCATGCACATATTGATCTTTGATGGTCTCCAAACCAAATATTTTGAAGTCAAGTTGTGAAAGCATAGTATAGCGACGAGACAAAGCATCAAGAATAACATTTTCTTTACCCTTCTTGTGTTTAATGACATAAGGAAAGTCTCAATGAATTCAACCCATTTAGCATGTCTACGATTCAGTTTAGCTTGACTTTTAATATGTTTCAAAGATTCATGATCGAATGTATAACAAATTCTTTGGGCCATAAATAATGTTGCCATGTCTCTAAAGTCCTAACAAGAGCATATAATTCTTTGTCATAAGTAGAATAGTTCAGACTAGGCCCACTCAATTTTTCGTAAAAGTATGCAACAGGTTTGCCATCTTGTAATAACACACCTCCTAATCCAATTCCACTAGCATCACATTCAAGCTCAAAAGTCTTATTAAAGTCGAAGTTGGAGTAAAGGAGCATGTGTCAACTTATCTTTCAATACCGTGAAGGCTTCTTCCGTATGGTACCCCAAACAAAAGGCACATCCTTCTTTGTAAGCTCATTGAGAGGTGCAGCAATGGTGCTAAAGTCTCTCACAAAACGCCTATAGAAACCAGCGAGTCCAAGAAAACTCCTCACTTGTGTGACTGCTTTGGCTGCGCCAACTCTCAATAGCTTCAATCTTGGCTTTATCAACTTCAATTCCTCGTGGAGTAACAACATAGCCAAGAAAAGATACTCGGTCGGTGCAAAAGGTGCACTTCCCAAGGTTACCAAACAAACGCATCACGAGAGCATTAAAAACAGCACGTAAATGTTCCAAATGTTCTTCCAAAGATTTGCTATAAATCAGTATATCATCAAAGTAAACTACCACAAATCGTCCAATGAAAGCACGTAAAACTTCGCTCATTAATCTCATGAAAGTACTAGGTGCATTAGTTAACCCAAAAGGCATGACTAACCACTCATATAATCCAAACTTAGTTTTAAATGCTGTTTTCCATTCATCTCCCAATTTCATACGAATTTGATGGTATCCACTACGCAAATCAACTTTGGAGAATATTGTAGAGCCACTCAATTCATCAAGCATATCATCTAGCCTAGGAATAGGATGACGATAACGAATAGTAATATTATTAATGCCTCTACAATCAACACACATACGCCGACGCATCATCCTTTTTAGGCACTAGTATAATAGGAACAAGACAAGGACTAAGAGATTCACGATATAACCTTTGTCGAGCAGCTCCTGTACTTGACGATAATCTCCTTCGTCTCCTCCGGATTGGTACGGTATGGTGCACGGTTGGTAGCGATGCACCGGAATTAAGTCAATTTGATGCTCAATCCTCGAATAGGTGGTAATCCTGTGGCACGCCTTGTGGGAAGACGCCATGAACTCCTCGCAAAATGTTAGTGACAAGCAGGGGCAAAGAGGAAGGCACGCCCTCGAATGAAAATAATGCCTCTTTGCACACAAAAGCATAGCAAACAGATTTGCTAGAATCTAGCTCATCAATATCAGATTTGGTGGCAAATAAACATGCACTTTTCAGCTTTAATTTCAGAAGCAACATTAGATGGTTTATTATTAGGCTTCATTTGTTGCTCAAATTCTTTTGCCACAATCTGATTTTCACTCTTATTTTCTCCTGTTTTGCTTTATTAGCTCTATTAATATCATCTTTCAAAATGGAATCAGAGTCATAGGAAGCAAAGTAATATTTTTATCCTTGTGAACAAGAGTATACTGATTGTTTCTACCATGGTGTACAGAATTTTATCAAATTGCCATGGTCTACCAAGTAATAAGGAACATGCTTGCATAGGTACCACATCACAATCAACATAATCAGCATATGTAGAGATACTAAAATGCACACTAACAAGACGTGTTACCTTAACCTTGCCGCTGTTGTTGAACCATTGGATGTAGTAAGGATGTGGATGTGGTCTTGTGGTGAGAGAAAGCTTCCACCATATCCATGCTAGCCAAGTTGTTGCAGCTCCTCCATCTATGATGACGCTAATAGAACGCTCCTTCACAACTCCCTTTGTATGGAACAAGTTATGCCTCTGATTTTGCTCAGCTTGTGTAACCTGCACACTCAAAACACGTTGAGCAACTAAACATTCATACCGCCAAGATCTTCAAGAGCCATGTATTGCGCCTCAAGATCGTAATCATCTCCACCGTGTTCTTCATGTGTAATAAGAGCCAAAGTCTCTTCATCATAGTCACTAGCGACTCATACCCACCATCCTCGTGAGCAATCATCACACGCTGAGATTGGCATTCTCTCAAAATGTCCTCTTCCTTACAACGACGACAAATAATATCACTTGTGTGCCCTGCTGACGCCATGGAAGAAGAAGAGCTCTGTAGGCCCAAAGAAGTGTACTCTTGGCGATAGTGGTGGTTGTGCCTGCTTTGTATCACGGTTGAGGTGGCAGCCGACGGAGGTGCCGTGTAGTAGAACGTGTGGAAGTAGATGATGCACGTGGTGTCCATGATGAAGGTCGACCTGCAGAAAAGTTAGTCCGCGCCAAGGCCTCGCCGATCATGCACTTCACGCTCAGCTTTACAAGCAAGATGGAATAATCGAGTGATATTATTATAATCCTTGTAGTCTAGAATGGTCTGAATCTCTATTTAATCCACCCGTAAAACGTGCAAGCATAGCTTCATTCTCCTCAACAATACCACATCTAATCAAGCCAGTTTGTAATTCCCGATAATATTCTTCACCGAATTTTTCCTTGTCTTAAGCGCTGCAATTTTTGAAGTAATTCACGCTGATAATATGGTGGAACCCAACGAGTACGCATAGCAGTTTTCAAAGCAGCCCAAGTAGTGGAACAGATATAATCTACAATGTTCGACCACCAAACACATGCAAAGCTAGTGAAAGCACAAACAGCAGCAGAACACGCCTCTCCTCGTGATATTGTAAACATGTAAATCGTTGTTCAGTTTCTAACTCCCAAGTAAGATATATATCAGAACATATCTACCCTCAAATGGTGGAATATTCAATTTCAGTTTAGGAGATGGTCATGATCTCGCACTGAAGGGGAGCCCAACATTGCCATTATTTGCATGTGGACGACCTGGTGGTTGTGGTGCTGGTGGTTGCACGAGTTCGATGTTGATCAACCTCATCCTCGTAAGCTCTCACATAATCATCCTCCCCACCGCAGCAGCAGGAGCCACGTATATCAACAAAGAAGACCAAAGCAGCTTGGCCAGCTGAAGAGGGACACGGAAGCTCATGGAGGGCTGTTTCACATGTGGAGGTAGTCCATGTTGTTGTAGTAGAGGTGCGTTAGGTGCAGCCGGTGGTGGTGGTGGTAGACGCGCGAGCAATTCATTAAACTTGTTATCGAGCTTTGTTTCAACGCCTTCTCAATGCCATCTATCTTCTCCATGGCCTCTTCAAATCTATTTAGCACATCGTCCACCTGCCCACTCATCATTTGTTGAAACTTATCATGTAGCGCTTTGTTTGTCATGTTCTCCCAATACCTCGCCGGCTTGTGATCCTGCCATGGTTAGCAGCAATAGAAACACACAAGAATATGATTCGACAGACTACTAGGAAGTGGTGGTGGTGGTGTGGTGGACACACACAACCACAAGCAAATCTCAAATTTTACCAGCCTACCCAAAGAAGAAAGGTGATCGGCAACCGATGTAGTCAAAACTCTCAAAGCTTGATAGAGCGATTACTGTGGAGAGTCAAACGCACGATGTAGATGTGTGTGGAGCTGGGAAGGCTTATAATATGGTAGCAAAAAAAGTTAGCAATAATCAATTCGAGATGCAAAGTTGAATAAACGCTCAACGACGGATCAGGTTGGTCCTAGGCTAGACCGTATAGAGACGCGAGCCTAGAACACTAACAAAATCACGGCGCTGCACGTAAACAAGGGAAAAGCACACTGGATTTTTTTTTCGCTTTTTTTTTTTTGCGCTTTTTTTTTTTGCGCTGCTTTTTTTTTTTTTTGCGAAAATCACTATAATGGCGAGTGTCTCAAAACTCTTCCGAGGTCAAACCGACAGATGGGCACGAAATTTTTTGACCAAATTTTTTTTTTTCGATCGCCTTGACTCAAAACTGGAAACGGGTCAAAAAACTTTCTATAACGGCGATCGCCTCAATACACTTAGAAACACTTAAAATAGGATAGCCGTAAATTTTTTCGACAAGTGCGCTGAAAATTTTGGGCCTAAACGGAGGGTGGTTTCCGGACTTTTTTTTTTTTTTCCAAACCTACTCCGCAAGGAAACACGAATCGGAAACTAGATGGATCTCAAAACAACCCTAATATGCAAGGAACTCGGATTGGATATATGGTGGTGGTATATGGCAGTGGTGGTGGCGGTGGTAGTATATGGATATGGATCGGTGGTGGTATATGGACACGGATTGGTGGTGGTATATGGATACGGATTCGAGCGGTGGTGGTAGGTGGCAGGCGATGATGATGGTGCGGTGGCGGCGTGACAACTTATGACCGTAACTCAAACTCTAAAAGACTAGACGCTAAGACCAACAACTAGACACGACGATGCAACCGCAAATTCAACAAAGCAAAACCCTAAAAAGATTATGCAAAGGCTCGATTGGTTCGGATATGATGAACTAACCCTAATTTTTTTTGTGGCTTTTTCGTGGACTTTAGGTATGAAGAATGACTCGATCTAAACTACGAAAAACTGTAAAATCTCACCGAGCAACCTGAAATCTGATACCACTTGATAGAGGCAAAGGTGTCCCGCTGTTTCGATGAGATGGTGGCTATCGCTTCGTGGGAGTCGACTTTGACGATCCGACCACGAACGCAGCGAGACGTCGCGCTTTAGCAATCGCTAAACCAACTTCCGAGGGTTATTGACCACGCCGAGCACGATCAACCTGACCACGAGGGCCTGCTTTCGCGAGCAAACGAAGAACAAGCAAGAAACTGAGATTGCAATCTGGATATTGCGAATATAAGATGAAAGCTTTATTGATCAAGGTGGGGTTCTGTGGACGCTTTGTCCGGTCGCTGAACACAAACGGCACGCCGGTTGCAGCTATGGCTAACTTTAATCTAAACAAAACCCAAGGTCTAAACGGTGCCCTAAGGGCTGTATATATGGAGGAAGAGGGGGAATTTCGTGGCCCTTGGTGGAGGGGTCCAAATCAACCCTAACTCTTGTTTCCCCACACATACGGACTCTAAAAACAGCCTATACTTAAGTATTTCGAAATTACATGGGCCTGGCCCACTAATAAGGTGACGAAGCACCTAGAATAGCCTCGGGACGACATTTATGAAGTAGCATCTTGTATATTTCGTCCAAGGCTTCATGCACCCATTATGGTGGCTTCAAAGTCCTGAAATCATCACTTGTAACTCCGTTTGTTCCCTTGCGCATGGCATTATCTCCATGCTTGTTCTTGCTCCAATGTCCATCCTTCTCCAAGCTAGGGCCTTCATTTGTAAGCAAAACAAATGTATCCAATTTAGGCAGCATCATATTCTCATGAACATTAGAATCATTACCAAGAAACGAAAGTACCGATAATTTAATTGGCGCGCGAGCTCTAGTAATTGGTCCAAGATATGTAGCAAAGAGGGGCTGTGGGTGTAACAATGGTATTGATGTCCTCATCACGGGCTTGTTCCGCTTCTTCTTCGTAGTATAGTTCACTCGAGGCGCATTGTGAAGCAGTCACCGGCAGAACTGCTTCAGCCCATAGACTAAGAAGAATGGAGTTCTCCCAATGACCGATTAGGAGTGGTCCTCAATCCCCAAAGAACTGATGGAAGTTCGTCGACCAAGCTCCTCCATGTGCTTGAGATCACGATCACCGTGGTTTCAGCCCTTTGAGAATGAGGCCGCTTTGCACGCCTCGCTTGTCCATTCGACCGAGGATGAGCAATCAAGCATAGTCGACCCGCTGCGTCTCGAGAGGCGCAGAAGGCTTTGAACTTGTCATTATCGGGTTTGACCCATTGTCGGTTGTGATGCTATGCGGAACTCCATATCGTAATATCAACTCTCTAATGAAACCGATAGCAAAGGTATGCGCCGAGGTTCTTGATGGGCTTTGCTTCGATCCACTTGGTGAACTTGTCGATCGCTACTAGCAAATGAGTGAAGCCGCTCGCCAGCCTCAACGGTCCAATCATGTCCAATCCCCAAACAAATAAGGCTTAGACGAGTGGAATGGTCTTCAAGGTCGAGGCGGCTTGTGCGATATGTTGAATAGAACCGACATCCTTCGACTTGTCAACTATTTCTTTTGCCATTTCATTTGCTTTTGTCAAGAAATCCCGCCGGTATGCTTTTAGCCACAATGGTCCGAGAGGACGATGATGGCCACAGTCCCCGAGTGGATATCCTCAAGAATTATCTCACCTTCTTCTCATGCGTTATACACTTCGCCGACTCTACCACGCTTTCTCAACAATAACCGTCCCTTGATCATCAGAAAGGCCTTGGATCATCTGGATGATCCGTCGAGCCTCTTCTTCATTCTTCCGGGAACTCTTTCCTTAGGATATATATGCGATGTAACGGCACCGTCTGCTTGGGAGGATGACCACAACTTCCATAATTAGGTCGACTACTACCGACCTCAACTTCACCGGATCATCGGCACTCTTTTGCTGCGGGCTTCTTCAGAAAGGATCCTCCCAAGACCGATGGTGCATGAATGTGCTCCAAAATACATTACTAGGAATGGCTTCCTCTTGGATCCTACCTTCGCCAAATCATCTGCAATTTTGATTTTTTTCAATGGGTATATGATGAAGCTCTAACCCTTGAATTTCTTCTCCAGCTTCTCATCATTACAATAACCTGTCATAGCTGGGCTTCGACATCCCACTCCTTCATCACTTGATTAACAACCAGATCCGAGTCAGCCAGAGACCATAAGGCGCACGGACATCGAGTGAAATGGCCATGCGCAACCCATACATGAGTGCTTCATATTCTGCTTCGTTGTTGGAAGAATCAAAGTGAATTTGGAGAACATATTTGAGCCTATCTCCTCGGGGAAACCAATACAACCCCTGCACCGTAATCCTGCTGAGCATCTCGGAACCGGCCGAAAAACATAGTCCAAAGGTTCTCGAGTGAACTTGAGTCAAGTCGCTGTCAGCCCACTTTGTGATGCGGAGTATCCCACGATCATCCCCATGCATCCACAACCGCCTCATCAAGCGCCAAGAGGACCCATGACTAGAGCACGAGCTCGAGCTCTCGAGACCGAGGTGACTTCTCTCCTTAGCTAAATATCATATGACCCTCTCGAGACATGGCTACTACCTCAACTGAATGTTGTGCATGCTTAGGTACCAAGGAACCAACTAGGAGAAGCTGCAGCCCAAGATGGACACCAAGAGCAAGAGAAGGAGCTGCAGAGTCCAGGGAGCGGCATACATCAGCCAAGCCAAGCGGTACTACCGCTTGAGCCGAGCCAAGCGGTACTACCGCCTCCTTCCGCCTACTTCCGCAAAACCCGACACACCCAGTGAATCGAACGACGCCGGAGCGGTATTACATCATCAAGATAAGCGGTACTATCACCACAAAGCGGGATTTATCATTGAAAGCGGGCATCACCGCCATGAAGCAACAGTACTACCGCCTGCCTGGTAGGTAGTTTTGACGGGCCGAGGCCTGCAGTACTGCTTTCGCCTAACTTACCCCCTTGGAGGTCCTAGACTATAAATAGACCTTCCTCATCCTTTCTAGGGTTAGCTTTGGATTTGCTCATATTTCGTGTGAGAGCCTTTGCTCATCCACTTGGCTACTTCTCCTTCGAGATCAGACCTCTACGAGAAGATCCCAAGCGGATTCAAGACCTCTCCTAGGGTGGACCCTAATAAGACTCTCCTCATGGAGAAGAACGGCTACCCTTGTATCCTACCCTTTGTTGTCCTTGAATCGTGCCACTCTATGTGTTTGATAATCTAGCACTTGTGTGATCGCTTTCTTTGTCGAGCTGAGTGATCTCTCTCGCTCTCTCCTCGTGTTTTCCTCGTGTTCTTCCGCCGCTCTTCGTGGTTCGTCGAGGGATTCTCTCCAAGCGGAAAGATCGCCCACATAGGGTTCTCGCCTACATCACTCGCGAGGAAGTCTGCCACCGCTTGTTACTTGATGGCTTTT
>JAHIAM010002260.1:0-54998 GCA_021605205.1 Aegilops longissima | reverse complement strand
CTTTTGTACAAGAGTACTCACTATCGATGGATTGCGCCATGGAGCAAAAATTGAAATTTAAAAAAAGGTGGTACATATAGAGAGCGCTGTCGCCAAATTATGCATATAGTACTATTAAAAAGCTAGCACGTGCTTAATTGGGGAGCTAAATTCTATTAAAGAAATACTAGTACTAGTATGTACATACCAAGAGTTAAAGTAACGAGAAGAAACATAACATAGTTCTCATTGGGGCTCAAAGACAACACACCCTCAAATTAAACTAAGCACACCTAAAATTAAACTATGCAACTAATCCGTAGACACTGCATTAGAAGTTTAGAACCGCCATGAGCAACGACATCGCCACCTTACTCGAGTCCTCTTCCACGCCCTCGACTTCGCCCTTGTCCTCTTCCTCTTGGCCGATACTTCTTGCTTGAACCACCAACTTGGCTGTTGCTCTTCATCCAACCCTTGTAGATATTGAAACAAAGGTAGCCATCCATTGCAGCGTAGTGGATGTGGTCTATATCTAGTACATTCCGCTGCCATGCATGACGATGAAACGGTAATGAGGTTTCTCCAGCTTATGTACGAAGGATGAACCATGGCTCCCGCCAGGTCAAGATTGAGGATGACGAGAGGGCACCACCGATTCTTCCGAGGTCAAGGTTGCCTACAACGAGGCCTATCCGACGCAGGACTTCTTTGTCATTCTTAAAGTCTACAAAACGAATTTGACTATTTTGTCCTCGAGGAAGTTCTTAAAATCCTCGCACTCAACGCCGGCATGGCATATGTGGTAGACCAAGCAAACCTGATCACGGCGGGCTTCTTCCTCTCTTCGCCCTTAGATCCTTCTCTGTCCCACGATCGTGGTGTACTCAACATCTAGCCCAAAGGATCCACTCATCATGTGAGTTTTCAACATGCGTCCAAGCAGAAAGGCATCCTTTCACCTTAGCGAAGTACGGGTGTAGATGACGCCAACTCATCGCCGTGATGGTTCTAACTTGTACTCACCACGATCGGGAGATTTGGGACGCCATGGATTTGGGAGGAGGGTTAGGATTAGTGGAACTGCCATAATGTGAATGGACGGGACGACTAGGAGCGAACCGCCGAGTATTAAAGGACGGCGGGAAAGAGTTGGAGCGAACTGCCGCCGCGCGAACGGCGGGTAGTGGCTTTCATTATCCCATGATACGGGCTTCCGAGAGCCCTTGGATCTGAGATAGAACGGTTGCATGGCGTGATTCTAGACCTATGGGTGAATATCCTATCCTCGAGGGTTATTCTTAAATTTTCAGCAACTTAGCATGCACCGCTTGATTCAGATCCAAGGGCTGCTAGCAGCCCGTATCATGGTCGTGTTTACCATGACTGTCATACGCCGTGTGGTCGCGCCTCTTGAGATTTAACATGGTGCGTTAGGGCTATCCGATGTTGGCATGTCATACATAGTCATCACTTAGTCACTCATACTACAACAAGGTTGGCTATAAGGTTGGCTATAAGTGTATTTTTTTACTCCTCTCTATCTTTTTTTTCAGATTTCCGTCCGTCTATATAAGAACGCTTTTGACACTAGCTATGTAGTGTCAAAACGCTTTATATAATGGGACACAGGAGTACTAGTATTTATTGCATTTGCCAAGGAGTGACCTCTTCCAATGAAATGGTGTTGCTAAGTTTGCTTCATTCAATTAGCTATATATTCAAACTTGTCTTTTCACCTAGGTACACGCCTTAGCACCGCTTTCTTCCTTGGGTCACCAAACTAGTCTCTCTCTCTTGATTAACTTGCCACATCGACTTTATGCCTATGTGCAAGCTTAAGCACCTGTGAGGAGCAAGTAAGTACAATAGTGCACTTTACATGGCATTTTGCATATGTGGAGGAAAGAGAGGCAAGGAAAAGTGGAGAAGTGGGCTCTCATGCAAGAGCCAGCCTCTACTACTACATGGTGGAGCATTGGGAGAGGCACCTGATGGAGGTGGTCAGAATCGAGACTCACGCTGGTTGAAGCGCCAGCTTAAAATGATAATGGCAAGTCAAATCACGGGCCCCACCTGTCCAGCAAGAATCACCGTCAAATCACACAGCCCTACGCTTGCAGCAGCCTACCTCGCTCTTCTCGCCTCTGTCGAACCGACTAGGCGGAACTGCCCCGCCACTGCAAGCAGGAAAAGCCCCGCCTCGACTTTTAAATACAACTACTCCTCCGCCTCGATGCGCTTGGTTGAAGGTATCGATGAATGGATTGGGACCATTCAATTTTTTGGGATTGAACCATTCAATTCATGTGTTTCATTGAATATAAGAGATGAGCTAATTATTTAAGATGGGACCACCAGTATGCTCACATAGTCATGCATGCAAGGGGTGGCCATTTGATTCAACCGATTTGGTTGGGTGGAATGGTTCAAAGATCTTCAAGGCATATTCTCTTTTTGACTCGAACCATTCATGTACTTTATAACCAAACATGTCTATTTTCCGAACGATCCCAACCCATTCATGACCACCCTTGCAACCAAACGCACGCCATCTTACTTAAAACCAAATAATCCCACAATACTAAGGCGCGTGCATTAACTTCTACCTCGCTTTCTTGTTTCTTCACATATCAACCAATAAGAGTCCAATGATATACTTTTTGTGACATAGTAACTCATATTTAGTTAGTCAAATGGATGACCTAGAACTACGCAGGCCCTATAAACCGAGACGCCTACAAATAAAAAACCGAGACGGAGAGGGTAGTTCGGCACGTATCTTTTTAGATCATTATAGTCGGGATTCACCAAGGAGCAAAACCAAGTGGTAGGTTGCTCCTGTCGTGTTGGCGTAGCAACTCAAGCAGGGTCAGTCCACACGCGAAATGGCTACACACTTAGCAGACCCCTTTGGCGCACATGTGGCTCATCCACCATCTTGTTCCACGCATGATGCACCAAATTACAGTTCGAGCAGCGGTTGAATTGAGGCACCCGGTCAGAAGCGCCGCAGAGTAGAAAATGAGCGATGAGGGGTCAAATCACAAAGCCCCACCTTTCCCGATTAAGTCGGACGGAGGAAGCAACCATCATTTCACTCTAGCGCAAGAGCATAAAGAAAAGAGAAAACAATGATGCGTATGGCAGCTACCTAGGGCACCCTAGGTAGGGTCTCCACTATGATCTTTTTTTGAAAGCGCCCACTACAAATCGGCTTCTCCTCGCCCTCTTGAAGAAAACCGATGATGAGTGCAGCGTAGGATTTGTAGGAGTACTACGGCGCAGGGGCCACGCCATAGTAAACGGGTTCGAGTCGACGCCTTAAATATGTGTGGGCCTTTGGTTTTACGGAATGAGGCAGCATTTTGGGTTCGGGACCAAGGAGATATAGCACGACAAAAAATTGTGGACGAGGTTCGACCGAAAGGCAATGATGCATGGGCCCTGCATTTTGATATACCGGGGCATGGGAAATTTGCTACTCTACTCAAAACTAGTAAGGTACACATGTATTGAACGCATGAGATTTCAAACCAAATTATGAATAAATACACACTATAGCATGTAAAGCTTTGAGTCATATATGCATGATGTAGATGTTCGCTTAGTTCTTATAATTCATCTCATTCAAAATCAATTAGTTTTATAAAATGTTAAGATTCATGGGTTGTGCATTGTAAATCATAAAGTAAAAAACAAATAATGGCAATTCATTTAGAAAAAATAATCAATTATGATACGTAAGATTCTAGAACAAAGGAGAAATGCTTGTGTTTTGAGGTTTGTGCATTATGCTTAAGTTCAACCATGGAGTCTTCTAAATTGTACATGTGGCAGATCTGTGGAATGTTGATGATATCCAACGGCCAAGAGTGCTCGGATTTGCCCATCTCTCGCACTGTCGGGTTAGCTTCATCCAGCGATTATCTTTCAAAGTTATTGGCACACTATATAGTTCTTGTGCCATAGTTGCATGTTTTGGAAAAAGCTACTAGTGGGTTGTACTATCTATTTAGGAATAGAAGATGCATACATGGAACTTGTAGGAAAGAGATGACATGGAGCATCTCAATTCCTATGAGTAGGGATTGAAAAGAGATGTCATTTGTTCACATCATAGGAACTTTTCTATTGAATCTAGAGATGACATGTATCTCAATTCCTATGAGGAGGGATTAGTAAAGAGATGTAATTTGTTCATATCATAGGAACTTTTCTATTGAATATACACTAATGTTTATTTTCCTTGAAATTAAGGGAGTATAGGAATCCATTCATATGAACCAAGTGGCTCTAAAGCTATAGAAATGATATCATGTTTATTTCCTTTGAAATGTAGAGTATATGAATCTATTCCTATGAACCAATTGGCTCTAAAGGAAAAAATCCTATAAAAATCATATCATATAGAGTTCCTATGATATTCTCGACACTAAAGGATGGTTGAAATTGCTGCGGTGATACGATGGTCTTTCTTTGTAGACTCTCACCCATCTTTATAGTTACCTATCAAGATGAATGAAATGATATATAGTGGTATTCTACATGTGCAATTTGGTATACGAAAACTCGTAAAAGTTTGCGAGGTTCTAATTTTCAATAAAGCTATATGCACCGCATTTCGAACGGAGGGAGCATACGCAGTTGCTAACACTCATGTGGAAGATTTGTGTGTAGGAGGAGTGGCTGTTCGTTAAATGACATGGCAAAACCGATAATCGCTTGATGCCGATCTAACTGTTCTACGACGCTCGTCAGAAAAGGCTTGTGGCGTAACGCTTGTCGGATAATGATTTACGGACACATGCATGAATGCATTGATACGTGCTCCCCTCTCTCTCACGCACACGCACCTCACGAGTCACGACTCTCCCGAGTCCTCTCGCAGACTCGCACGTCAGACCCATCCTCTATCTGTCAGGTAGACGCCACGCATATGTGCTCTTCACACCCTACCCTCGTAACTTCTAAAAAAAAGACAGCGCTACACATTTTATTTTATCTCACACGCCACACACTTATACTATTACTTTCATGTGAACGCTCTTTGGGCATAGTATATATTGTACTCTCACGAAGAGAAGCGTGCAAGCACACTAGTTCTCTCACACCCACTCATGGGTACACGAGGAGCGCATTTTTTTGAAGCCGTACAACAAAATCACTCCACTATATAAAAGCAGGAGCCTTAGCGCTTGCTTTACTAGGGTTCCTCTGCTCACTCTCTCATGCTCTCCAGATCTAAGCAAGACATAGGTGGCCACACACTCTCTCTCTCACTCACGGCTGGTCACAAATCCGCCGGACAACCTCGACCGGGCAGGGGTGTAGGTGCATCGCTCACGCTTGTCGCCGGGCGGCGAGGAGGAGATCAACGGATGCCCGCTCTCCCGACCGGGCGGTCAGGCTGCTCTTCCGAGAGAGCGCTGACTGGAGGGCCTCCGACCCTTCTTCCTCCCTCATGTATTGTGGCTAAGATGCGGCCTCCCACGCTGTCTTTGCCACATGCCGACGCACCTCGTATATATTCCTTCAAACCTGCCTTGCTCTACTTCCCCAGCTCTTCCCCTTCATGTGGATCCTTTATACTCTCATCCGCTGTTACAAAGCCACCTAGACTTCTACTAGTATTAGTAGTAAAGCTAGTTCATACAAGGAACTCAAAGCGTTGGTTCAAACAGGAAGAAAGTGGAAAGTTGTAGCATGAATCTAGGACTTGGTTCTAAGAGGAAATGGGTGAAAGTAGTAATATGTGTCACTGCTTAAATAACTGTATTTTGTATTTGCACAAACAGGGATGTCTGCTCATATCATTTCGGGATGTCTGCTCTCAGATCGCTTCTATCTCAAGCAATCAAAAGCACACACCTCGCTTTTAGTACAATCACAAAAATGAGATGGCTATCCTCGCTATCGCCTAACCTCCCGCCTTCAAGGTATCCCTACATTGGTAGTAACTAAGGTAGAATGACCAATGCAATCTAAAAGAAGCTGATTCAGACGTTTTACTTTGATTGCAGAGGCATGGACGAGCTTAAAACAATCGCATCCTAGTCCGGAATGCACTTTCTACCAGTTCATCCATGGACCGAGGACTAGCTGGCACGGCTACACAACGGTTTTTTGACAAAAGCGCCGGACAAGAGGCATTGTGGTCTGCTTATTTCTGCAAATAGCGGTGCTTAAATTTAGTGGAATGCACAAGCATTTCAGCTGGTCAAGACAATCGCATGGTTCAGTTCAGCATTCCACCGAGACCACAATTATAATCGGTTATTCTGAATGAGAGAACCTAACCCTGAATGGTGGCAACAAGAAAAACCAGAGTGAACTCCAGGAAATTTGTTCGCCGGAGGCCCTTTGCTCGTAGAAGCCTTGCTTGTTTTTTCCCTGATTTGTAAACCTTCTCACAACTTTGTCTTTTGCTGTGAACTAGTATATTTTTGTTATGTTCTATGAATCATTGAGATGTATAAAATTGCTTAACTTATGCTTTTCAAGATTTTTATGAAGACGAAGTTTAATTGTGAGTGTTCCACATGAGCGCTGGACTAGCGTAGAACGCTTGGAATTTATTACATTGTGGCCTCAATTAATCGCATGAACCATCGTAATAAGATACATAGTAGTTGCTTATATGTCGACATGCAGATTGTTGATTGTTAGCTGGTCGATAGCCTAGTGTTGAAGCGAGCTGAGCCAATGTGACGGTTTTGCACAATCGCTACAAGTGGGGTAGCACCAACAGTGTTTACAAGTACTTATGTATGCGTCAAGACGGTTCTCTAACAAGTGCTCTATTTCATCAAAACACACACCGCCTCATATGATAAACCGTGACCACTTATGTCTTACCATGCCATATTCATGAAAAACTAGTGAGGACGATCTGCTTCAAAACAATTACGATGGTCCTCACATGATTCACGGGCACACAAAAGTAGCAGCAGCTCCCATAGACGGATTCAAACAGAGCACTAGCCCCAGAGGGGTCGATAATGTGCAAGGTTCGGATAATTAGACACAATCCAAACTACTATTAAACACTAGCCGGGCAACTATTTCATGCCTCGATCTAATTTGGGCTGGACACAAGATGACCTTGCCATGAACATCATCGAGGACGCCCCGCAGCAGCTCAATCCTGTGAACCTTCATGAAGACAACCTTGTGGCCTTGCCATCGATAAACTTGTTTGTGGAGGCATGCCACGCCATCTTCTCGCGTAAGCTTGACAAGAACAAGATGCCTCACAAACGAAGGAGTAGCTTTGAACTTCTTGTGCTTCAAGACACCGGACAACACGCCGACAACAATAATGCTGAATACAACTCTTCATTGGTATAACCGCAAATGGCTTCCGTGATCCAACAGCCTAAGAACTCTGTTTTCCCAAAGGCGTATATTCAGGTCGTCTACTTCATAGCGAGTGACATGCACAACCACACAATCCTTGTCTCGTGATCTGTGGCTCTAATTGAAACAGTAAACAAATTCTGAATTACTTTTCAAAGATAAGAACCACAAGTTATTTAAACCACTATGTATAGCATGGCATCGGGCTAATAAAATTTTGCATTATTAATCACCACATACTTCCTTTTCTAAAAAAATCACCACATACTTAGATGAAAACCACAATCGAGATCGGCAAAGAAGGAAATCACCTTGGGCAGCTCAATGGGGGACACATCCTCAAGGGGAAAAACTGCTCCTGCTGTGCCACGGGGCTGTAATCTCAAACGGGCGCTGACCATCTCAAGAGTGGCCGTGAGCGATCTGGGTCGGCTCGGTGGTTGCCTCCATCTTCTTGGAGCTCTCGTCTGGGGACCAGCCTCCTGCCTCGCCTCCAATATCGGCAGATCTTTTCCTGGTTCTCCTTGGTCCATCATGAAACCGACGAATACTAGGAGACCACCAAAGGAAAACACAATCGCAATGACAATGACACAAAAAAGAGAGTGAGGATCGTTATCGCTTGCAAAATTTCTTTTTTTTTTCTCTAACAAAAATATACTAACATCACGGATCCGCTTACCTTCCCTTCGCTGGGAGAGAAGAACAAAGGCAGATGCGAAAGGTTGCCTTTCTTGAAGACGGTGAGGGAAAAGGGATTCAGCGAGGAGTGAAATGATGGTTGCTTCGGCCCATCAAACTTAGATCATGGGAGGTGGGGTTTGTGATACGACGGCTCGTTATCGCCGCGCTTATGACTGGGTGACTTCCGCCGTGATACGCCTCGCTAATTTGGTGGATGGCATTTGGGCCTCAGGCGCTGCATGGCCCGCATGTCGGTGAACAAAAGTATAACGGCATTCAAGAGAGGGAGACGTTTCAATGACCTAGGAGGAGCCAAGCTGTAGAGTGTCTCCACTGCATTAGTAGTAATTGTTTTTCCGGGTTGTCAGAGTGTCTCCACTGCACTAGTAGTAATTGTTTCTCCGGGCCCAAGACAAAACAGCCAATCCACACTAGTAAATACTAAAATCAATTCAAAAGGCGCCACCCACACCCAAAGACACCGCCTCCCCCCACAAAAAACCTGGTGCTCTTCTTCCTCCTCGCCCCACCCACTCATGTCACTCGCCCACTGCATTCCCCAAATTCCTCACCTCACCCTACAGAAAACCCCAGCTCCCCTTCTTCCTCACCCCACTGAAACCCCCAGTCCCCTTTTTCTTCGTCAAGACTACAACTAGGCTCATCATTCACACTCGCTCAAATCTGTGAGCTGACGCAACGCCTCGAGGAAAATGGAGTCGGCTGACCCCAAATACTAAGAAGATGAGGTTTCGCCAACGGGCGACGCCTGCTGTAGATCCCAAGACCCGCAAAAGGGGAGAAGCGGGCGACCCGCCCCACCGGATCCTAGGAACCCATAGAATCTCTGTGGATCAGATCAACGATCTCCTGACGCCGCCCTTGGGGAGATCATCTTGCTTCTCCCCACCAAGAATTGCTGCCACACCCAAGTCCTCTCAATTCGTGGGTGTTCTATGGCACGCCGTGCCCTTAATCTCGATTGTCGCCACCATATCTCTTCAATGATTTTGAAATCCCTGAGCCATCATCTCCTCCCACCAGGTTCTGCTCAAAGACTCCGTGATCTCGCCATGCTACCTAAGCAAGCATACCATGCCCTGCACGATGGACGCCTCGGGCTGAAATCCCCTAAATTCATAGAACTATAGTAGCTTGAGTTCAACTATTCTCTCGAAATCACATACCACATACAGAACGCCATGAACTTGTGCCCTCAAGACCGATGTCCATCTCATGTTTTCCTCCTCTCTCCACACCGCATCGACGGTGTCCTCGACTAGGGGTACTCACCACGCCATCTCCCGATCTGTTAGATTGGGCCGAGGACCCCATGGTCAGATACTCATGGGCCAGTCCCGACAGCTTCCGTGATACAAGGAAGATTCCACAAGAGTTGGCGATCAAGACAAGGACTCTCCCCACCGCGATTCGGGTTAGGACTTTGTTATCCTAGGCCTCGTGCATTATATAAACCGAGGCCAAGCTAGTCGATATAGACAGAGACAACAACAATCATGCCATAGGCTAGCTTCTAGGGTTTAGCCTCTTGTACTACCCATATCATCAATATTAATCAAGCAGAGTAGGGTTTTACCTCCATCGAGAGGGCCCAACCCGGTAAAACATCGTGTCCCTTGTCTCCTGTTACCATCCGCCTAGACGCACAGCTTGGGACCCCTACCCGAGATCCGCCGGTTTTGACAATCGACATTGGTGCTTTCATTGAGAGTTCCGCCAGGTGTTCGCAAAGGTCGATGGCTCGCTCGCAGATCAACTACGATTTCGCATTTTCGCCACCAGCTCGACGGTCACCTTGGTTTGACCAAGGACTGCGCCTACCTCCGATCATCATGTTCGGATGAGGGCCTTCATCAACATCAGCCCGATCTCTATCAAGATCATGGAGGAATCATCCAGGAGCCCGGGGCTCAACGCCAACATTGCCCTCAAGCACTGCGGCTGTTTTTCTCGACAGCTAACTTGTATCCTCGAGCCCGGTTTGACAATTGCTTCGTGGAATAGTGCGAATTACGCCTAAAACAGCCATGCTTAAATTTCGCGAAGTTCGATGGAGGAATCTCCGACAATCTACGATATACCGGAGCCCTCACAACTGGACGAGAATCTGGACGAGTTTAGGGCGGTGTCCAGCTTCTAGCTCGGACCTCCTTTGAAGATCCAACCATTGATCGATCGCGAATTCCTATATCTACCACCCTCAAAATTTCAGCTCGATCCGACCGCCCAAACTCCGGAACCTTCCGATTAGTGCATCACTTTTCGGATCTGTTTTCTCGCAAAACAACCGACCCGAGTTCGCCCTTTTACTTAACGGGATTTCTGACATCCTTTTGAAGGAAGTTTTGTATGGGGTATTGTGTTTTGTTCCCAACACATCCCACTAACTTTAAAATCTTTTGAACATGATCTTCAACATCATGCTGGTGTCAAACCAGTCCGCAATATTGTTCCACGGCCGCCGACCGCGCTTAGACACGTTGTCACTTTGTTGAGCCGAGCTCAACTTCTTCGGATCATCATCTCGGCAAGCCAACAAGAGTCCGCATCGCTGGCGATAAATCATCACCAACATCGCCGCCCACGGATTACACGGAGCGGCATACCGCATCGCCGCACGGTCGCTTCATCAAGCCGCATCGACCACGCCACGACCTGCATCGGCAGGCCGCACTATTGCTTCTTCAAGTTGGTGTCCATCACGCCGACCTACTTCGACATCTCGGCTGGACCGGGGCTTCGCCATCTCTTCATCAACCTCCTCCGACACTTCGCGCCACTAGCCGACCAGCTCACACGTTAGCTGGACCGAGGGCTTTGCCTCGGCGAGCCAACCTTTGCCAAGATTGCCATGTCGCTGCTTTATCGCCCATCGTGCAATGGGTGCGCGGATCGAGTCCCAATTTTGGGAATCACCTTCCTTCGATTGCTACAACAAATAAACCAGGTGCTATTAATCCCAGTATTTTTGCTTGTTTGGGTCCATTTTTCCAAGGAATTATTACTCTGGTTTGTCCATCATATGTACACAGTGTCTATCAAATGGTGGCGATTAACGACAATCGATGGTGGTTCGGTCGGGCTCAGACATAGTCCGCTAACGCCGATCCGAGCTCGGACCGACCTGTGAATTCAGGCTTTGCCACGCCTTTATCAAGATCACGCCGACGCCTCGTGATCGACATTGACTTCGCGCCAGCCATATTTCTTTTATTACTCACTTTGCATAAATTATTTATTATGCAACGATTTTTTAATTATCATTATTACTATTATCTCCGGTTTGCACCATTTTTGTGCACAGAAAATGATCCGGGACTTCAAGGCCACTCTTCCGGGTCTGCAATGACCGTGCTATGTCACCACTTCGGCGTGTCGAGCCTCCGCCCGCCACCTCGGACCGGTTTGGGGATGGAACCTTGTCCCAGATCAAGCTCGGACAAGGCCATCAATACCGAACACATTAACCAGCTAAGTCGCTTTCATGCTCAAAGCTTTAATTTCTAACTTGTGTTCGCTTCGACCAAGCATTATACTTTTTGGAAAAATGTTGCTTGTAAAAATTTCTTGTCCAAACTTTGTTTGTGACGATAAATTCAAATACCCAATTCATTTGGGGCTTCCTTCATGAAGCTTTTCCTCTTGCATATGATTATACTTGTACGGCTTCGCTCCTTGTTCGTATTACGCCACAATATGCACCATATTGACTTAAGCGATTTGTAAGCTGGGTTGCTCGCCCCGTGTTTACCCCTCACGCTCCCGATTGTTCGGCTAGGGAGTAAAGGAGCACCTCCGCGATTGTCACGATCGGGTCATCCGAGCCGGACCTCGACCGGTGAAGCCGAAAGCTAGCGCTCTTATAGTTTTCAATGATGGTCGGCACAACAACTCAACTCAAAAGTACAAAAAAGTCTCATAAGAAAGGTATCGGTGGGGGTACTATTTTCTTCAAGATGCTTCTTACACTTTGCAGTAATATAGCATAAGTTCCCGAGCGCTTTGTCTGTTATGCCTTATGGCCTGATTGCCTCGTTATTGGAAACACCGCCGATATTCTCGATGATGGAGTATATAACACTTTTCGTCCTTGACCAAGAGGAGAAGCCGATAGTCGGTTAAGACGCTTTAAAGTTCGTTGAACATAGATATGATATAAGTACTTCGTACATGCAATCATTCTTTACCCAAGTCACTTGGGGCTCTTAAATTTATATGAGCCGCTTTATGATAAGTGTTCTTCTTCTTAGTCGCTGCAAAGTTTTATTATTATTATTATTATCTATCACCCTTTTTTCGACATGAGCGTGTGGTCACTAGCCGGGAGCCTAATTTCTCTCAAAGCCGCTAGAGTTTAGTTTGCTAAACTGCCTAATGAGAAGTACTCCTACCTGGATAGGAGGTTGAAGCCGTAGGCTGACCCGCTTGAAGTCTTGAGATAGGATGTATCATGTTAAAGCACGCATGTAAGCACTTCTTTTGCTAAGGCCAATTTTCGGATTGGCACCAACACTTGATCTCGCTCGACGCCAAGTTTTTACCGACGCTTTTTGGTTTTCCAAGCTTATGGCACTTTTTGAACTATTTGTGTGTTTTCAGACAAGTCGCAAAGGCAACGCCGACACCTTTAGAGATTCGCAAAACATTCTCGGATATTGCTATATATGCATCGGTTTCAATTGTGTCTTCGGTCAATAGTTGGGTTGTCTGCCCTCGCTTGCCTCCTACGCCCGCTTTGTTCGCTAGGTGTGCAAAGGAGAACCATCGCGATTGTGCTTCCAGCTCACATGGTTAAGCACCTCAAAGGAGAAAGCCAAAACTGATCGTCACAATAAGCGAAACTGGTCAGCGATCCGATGACGGTGTTAAACGACGGGCCATTCATAATAATGGTCAAGTGTTTACGGCTTGACCTCGATCGTCGCCAACACTACGGGGCTATTAACTCGCCTCCCAAACTAAATCCTCGATATTTTGCTCTTACATTGAGCTGAGGTTTCATGATCATGCTTAGCATGACAACCCAAAGAAAGGAACCGAGAAGGGACTATTTTCTTTGGAAGACATTTCTTCTTTTAAACAGTAATATAACATCTCTCTCTCGCTGCACTTTGTTTATAAAACCGTATGGCCAGATTGCCTTGTTTGTTGTAAATCTTTGCCTCATAAAGGCTTTATAAAGTAGGATAAACACTCTCGCTATTGGCCGAGGAGGTGGAAGCCAATGGTCGGTCAACAAAGTTTTGTACAATGCGGATCCGAGCATTAATGACGTAAAGTACTTGGATACATAGAGTCATTACACATAATTTGTGATTTTACTATGGATATCAATCTTAATTCGCCACCCGTGCCCGCATTAAGGCTCGGGGCTACTGGCTTCGGGCTTATTATTTACAAATATTAGTAAGCACATCGATCCTCGATCTGTGTTGCCACCCGACCAAGTCTCGGGGCTACTGCATTGCCTCGTCCAATGCGTAAAATTTTAAGTGTAATACAGCCTCCGAGGAGATTTTGATCTCAGTTGGTCGGCCGCACCCAACCTGAGTCTTGAGGACCGAGCACGCCGCTTTTTGTGTCCCAAGTATTATGTCGAAGTTAGGACTTGATCCTCGCACCGATTTTGCAAATCAACCTGAGTCTCAGCCGCCACGGGATCAGCGGTCTTATGTCATCCTTCATGTGCATCTCGGTTTTAGACCGACACCCACCTTGAGGGCTATCGCTATGTATCTCGGCAGAGAATAAATTGCACCAATCAAAATATTGACAAAATCGCCCACATTCGGGTGGTGCACCACCGAAGCTGTCCGCATAAAGATCGGGCGCTAGTGGTTGGCTCCATAGAGGGCATTTCCGCATTAAGCTCGCTAAACTCCTTCAAACTTTTTGAACCAAGGTGATTTACGACACCTCGGATACAGTCCGCGTTGAGCTCGGATACAGTCCGCGTTGAGCTCGGATACAGTCCGCCGCTGAGCTCGATACATAGTCGGCGTTGGAGCTCGGATACATTCCGCGTTAGAGCTGGTAAGCGGTCCGCGTTGGTGCTCGGCTGAAAAGATACTCAATGCAGTCCGCATTGGAGCTCGGACGAAGAGGAAGCCGCCGCCGGAACAACTTCAAACCCGAGGTGTGGCATAAAATAACAAGGCATTGATAAAGGCCGAAACTTAAAGGCTCTCGATACCCGACGGTAAACTCGTCGAATGCATTTCGCGATCCTCAAGATCAAGATGAGAAGATTTGTTGAACCAGTTTTCAAGACCGACGATCAAGATGAAGAACGGTTCGAAGAATCGAGGAGCGCCCCAAACTTGAAGACCGGTTCAGGGGCTATCGACGTTGTCCCGGACTAGGGGTACTCACCACGCCGCCTCCCGATCGTTAGATTGGGCCGAGGACCCCATGGTCAGATACTCGGCTAGCCCCGACAGCCGCCGATACAAGGAAGATTCCACAAGACTTGGCGATCAAGACAAGGACTCTCCCCACCGGGCGATTCGGGTTAGGACTTTGTTATCCTAGGCCTCTCATGCATTATATAAACCGAGGCTAGGCTAGTCGATAGACAGAGACAACAACAATCATACCATAGGCTAGCTTCTAGGGTTTAGCCTCTCGATCTCGTGGTAGATCTACTCTGTACTACCCATATCATCAATATTAATCAAGCAGGAGTAGGGTTTTACCTCCATCGAGAGGGCCCAACTCTGGTAAAACATCGTGTCCCTTGTCTCCTCGTTACCATCCGCCTAGACGCACAGTCGGGACCCCTACCCGAGATCCGCCGGTTTTGACATCGACACCACCTTTTGCGCTGTGCTACCTTCCGCATAATTTGGTACTAAACCTTCAATTCCCATTTCTCAAGAAACTTTCACTTGTGCGGGTTCAGATATCGGAGGCCCTCATTGCACAGCATCATCCACTCCAGCTTGCCCTCGCTACTGAGTGCTTGGTGCTTGTTTTCACAGCTTGAATCGGTTGTTCCAAATAAAGTCGCTTAACCTTGTAAGAATTGGAATTTCTTTTGACGGAAGGCAGCTCATCATCCAAGATGCCCTTCACTTCAAAGGTTGATCCTTGATTCTAGTTATTCACCGCTGTAAATAACCGCCCTCTCTCGCTACTAAACCTGAGACCTTGGGTGTAATACATGATCTTTGTGCTCATTTCAATATGGTGTTTGGCTCCACAGCTTCTTCGTGTACTTTATATTATCATCTACACTTGTAACCATATGCTGCATCTTAAATTTCTCAAGCATAATTTATATATCATCTTGGAATACACATTTTGTACTAATATTATGTTCTATGCTCAATGAAGAGTTTCTCCATGGATGGCCTATCAATGGTGCTGGATTCTCACAAGATCTTATATATCCAAATGAATAGTTTTGATCTCAACAAGATCATTGGCTTGCTGCAATGCTTTCCATGTCCGGAGAAGTTGTATATAAAGGTGATAATTTCACGCACATTGAAGCCCGATATAGTGTACTAGAATTAACTGCTCAGCTGTTGCTCTTCGACACTCTTCTTTAGACCTTAACTGCTTTCAATTTTCATGTCTATTTAGGCAACAGGACGGGTAAGAAAGTTATAACCAATCGGTGGATTCGTAAGCATCGGATTTTCTCTTCTTCATGAGATTCGATTGAAGACAATAATGCTAGAACGATATGTAGCCAACCGCAAACACAAGATTCACATTCTTCCCGTTGAATGCGAGGTTACTATTGTCCATCGTGCTTAAGTTTATCAGCAGATGGTTTTGACGGATGTATGTCAAGAGCAAAAAAGGAGTTTCGTGGGCAAAAGAGCTTCTCAACGTGTCGGGCTTCTATTTACAACATATTGTGGTCATAATCCAGAAATTTTATGATCCAGATGTTCATTCTATGGACCTGACCGATCCATTTGACTGTGATCGCCGAAAAATAGTGCCGAGTTAGATGTTGTTGCCTTTTCAATCTGGGTTTTTGTAAACCTGATGAACAATCAACCTCGTGCTTTTGTATAGTTTGTAAGTCGGAGTTAGATGTTCCCGCCTTTTCAACTCGGTTGTGACTGCTATATTTTCTTTGAAACAAGGCAAATGGCTTGCCATTCGCTTAATTTAGAGTGAAATATTGTAACAAATCACAACCAAGGAAATAACATCACCACGCTGGCTGCTTGAGCTCACTGCATTACGTAAGCCAAGTGACTAGCCCCCACCACCCCCACCACCAACCTCATACTCCCTCTCGCTCATGACCGACCGGCGATCTTCAACGGCTCCTCGCTTGTTCCGTCTCGAGGCATCGCTGCTGCCCTCCGCCTTGCGGCCTTGGTTCGCCGCAAGGCAGCGCCGCCTCTCTGCGTTGTCAACATCACAACAACCGAGAGGAACAAGGAGATGATCAGACGTGGAGAGGATGACAGAGGGACCCACCAGCGCCATGGTAGTACGCAAGCAAGTGCCTCTATAGTACAAGCCAAAAATATGGATCCTCCTAATGGTTGGACATCCGGGCTCACGCCATCGCCAACGAATCAATAAACGAGAGAATTACACTCACGAGCGGCTGACACCAGGACCCAAAGAAGTCGTGGCAGTTTTTTTTTAGGAACAAGCAGTTTTTTTTAGACAATAAGGAACAAGCAGTTGTTATTTATACTAGTTTTAGCGACGGATCAGGGTAATAACGGGCTGTGGGCCCATCTAGCTGTGGTTTTATTTATGTTTACCACATCATGAGCCCAGCCTCTGTTTTTTTCTTGCTGAAAATGGCTAGCCCAGTTTATTTTTTAAAAGAAATACCCAAACAAGGCCTACTTGTTTTATCGGTCCTCTGGGCTGCAAATGTTTCAAGACGAGGAGAGTTTCATCTCGGTTTGCCCGTAAATGGCCTCGTACATTTTTAAAATACATCAAACCGAATTAGTTTCATTTTTTTCATTACAAGATCTTAAATTCCATAGATTTTATGCGTGGACAATTATTTTGATTTTATATTTACATAAATTATTTTTCAAAATAGTTTGAATGTGAATCGATATTTCGGATTAAAATAGTTGACAGCACCTAAATATGCAAAATTTCAGATACTTTTTAACCGTACACAATATGGGGTGTAATGCTAATAAAAGAAGATGGGCTCCAAAAAATCTTAAGAATTAGCAATGGGTTGTACATTATTAGAAATAATGGCAGATGGGATGTATGCTGTTTTCCATGCATTTGAGGCTGACTTGTGCACTTACTACAGTGTTGACGCAGATAAGCTTTCATAAAAAAGGTTGACGACACGCAACGCCTCGTCAACTTAGTCAACACACGAGAGCAGGATCTTGGATATCCATCCAACGATCGCCGTGCTTCTTCAATCTCGCTTCTTCATGCTCCAAATGGCCAAACAAGCGCCATGGACTGCTCGCTTCCTCCTCCCGCCGCCGGGTTATGTTGCTGCAAGAGCCTCACGGCCCCATCACATTCCCATCGCTGGCCTAGCCATCCTCTACTCACCCACACATGCTGTTATTCTCCCATGACGGCAGATTTAACCAAGAACCTCGATTCTCCGCGGGAAACAACCGCCGAGTATTCCTCGGCCCGTGTCGCTCCTTCCTAGGCCTCACCGCCGCCCACCGCCTGGTGTTTCTCGGCGCGACCTGGTCAATATGGTCAATGAACGACATCCATCGAAGTGGATCAGACGCGGAGAGGCCGACAGCTGGTCCACGGCCGCACGCAAGGAAATGCCTCCTTATTACGCAAAATAATGATTCCTCCACCGACAGCTAGGACCCACAGAAGGGCCTCAGATTTCACTTAAAAACGCTCTCACGATGACATTGGACCCACCAGCTATATCTTCGCACGCAAGGAAGTGCTCTCCTTATTACACCCAAAAAATGAGTACCCCTCGCTAGCTGGGCCCCACCATATTGTTGGGCTGATTTAGGGCCTACTAAGTTGACGGGACGGAGGGCTTTGTCAACTTAGTCAATACTCCAAAGGACCGTGATGATGTCCATCCAACGCCATACGGCTTCTTCAACCTCTCGGTCTTCTTGCTCCACCGCCAAAGCAGCGCCGGTCGTGTCGCCGCTTCCTCGCCTCCCGTGGGTTGGGCCGTGCACGCTTCGCCCTCGCCTCCCGTGGGTCTGCTCAGATCGCCCCTTCCTAGGCTCGCCGCCGCCCACCGCCATGGTGCTCTCGGCGCAAGGCGTGGTCAATGTGGTCAACGATCGACTTCCATCGGAAGAGTACAGACGTGGAGAGGCCGATACCGGGTCCACGGCAGCCGCAAGGAAGTGCCTCCTTATTACGCTGAAAATAATTATTCTCCACCGACAGCTGGGGACCCACCGGACGGGCCACCAGTATTTTGTGAAATAAATCGCTTCTCGATCGCTGGGACCCACCGGACGGGACACCTTATTTCGCTAAAAACGCTCCTCATTGTCACCGACCCACCGGAAGTGCCTCCTTATTACGCAGAAAAAATGAATACTCCCCGGCTAGCTGGACCCACCTTGGTGGAGGCTGTCTTAGGGCCTACTAAGTTGACGGGCCAAGGGCTTTGTCAACTTAGTCAATATGAACGATTCTAGCTCCAAAGGACTGTGACGATGTCCATCCAACGATCGAGTGCTTCTTCAACCTCCGGTCTTCTTGCTCCAGCCTTCCAAAGCAGCGCCGGTCGTGTCAGATGCTCCCGCCTCCCGTGGGTCGGTTGTGCTGCCGCGGAGGTCTCACCGCCTCTACTATTCCCACCACTGGCCAGCCCTCAAGGGCGACGGCAGCCTCACACCGCAGCCGAACCAAGGAACCTCAGATTCTCTCCGCTGGCTTCCATTGCCGCTGTTTTCCCGGGTTCGCCGCCCCTTCCTAGGCCTCGCTGTGCCCACCGCCGCTGGTGCTTCTCACAAGGCGTGGTCAACGAACGATTTCCATCGGAAGAGTACTATACGTGAGAGGCCGACAATGGGTCCACGGCCACACCCTAGTTTTTTGTGATTTGCCAATTAAGTCGCTTTGTCGTGCCTGTTGGCTGCAAATCTTTCAAGATAAGGAGAGCTTTTGATTCGGCCGACGAGAAAATGGCCCATCAAGAATGAGAAATGGGTTGTACATTTTAAAACACATTAAACCGCAATTAGTTTCAAATATATTTTTTCATTTCAAGATTTTAAATTACATTAATTTTTATGCATGGAGAATTTGTTGATTTTATATTGATATACATTTATTTTTAAAATCAGTTTGAATGTGAGTCAAAATTTCGGATTAAAACAGTTCGGACCGACCAAATATGCAAAATTTCGTAATTTTTAACCGTACACAATATGGGTTGTAATGCTAACAAAAAGAATATGGGCTCCAAAAAATCTTAAGAATTAGCAAATAGGTTGTAAATTATTAGAAATAATGGCGATGGGTTGTATGTTGTTTTCCAAAGATTTGAGGCTTTCCTAAAAAGGTTGACGACAAGCAAAGGATTTATTGATGTCCATCCAACGGCCGCCGTGCTTCTTCAATCTCGCTTTCCCGCTCCAACACCAAACAAACACCGCGGACTGCTCGCTTCCTCCTCCTCATGGCGGGCTATGTTGCCGCCAGCAGCCCTCACCGCCCCACCAGATTCCCATCGCTGGCCTAGCCATCCTCTACTCACTCACACCTTCGTTATTCTCCGCCGACGGCAGATTTAACCAAGAACCCTCGCTCAACAGATTCTCCGCATGGGAAACAATCGGTGAGTCTTCCTCGCCTCCTGTCGCTCCTTTCCTAGGCCTCGCCGCTGCTCACCGCCTCGGTGTTTCGGCGCTGCCTGGTCAACATGGTCAACGACCGCATGCATCCGGCGGATCAGACGCGGAGAGGCCGATACCTGGGTCCACGGCCGCACGCAAGGAAATGCCTCCTTATTACGCCGCAAAATAATGATTCGCCCACCGACATCGGGACCCACCGAAGGGCCTCAGATTTCGCGAACAAAATGTTACCGCCACGACAGCTCGGACCCACCAGCTATATCTTCGCACGCAAGGAACCGCCTCCTTATTACGCACAAAAAATGAATACTCCCCGTTAGCTGGGACCCAAAGATAGTGGCAGGCTGACTTGTGGGCCTACTAAGTTGACGGGACGGAGGGCTTTGTCAACTTAGTCAATATGCACGATTCTAGCTCCAAAGGAGCGTGACGATGTCCATCCAACGGCCGTAGTGCTTCTTCAACCTCGGTCTTCTTGCTCCACCACCCAAACCAGCCGCCGGTCGTGCTCGTGCTCCTGCCTCCCGTGGCTGGTTATGGCGCGGCGGAGGCCTCACCGCCTTACTACTCCCACCGCTGGCCAGGCCATCCTCTACTCATGCACACCCCTCGTTATTTTGCGGCGACGCAACCTCACACCGCAGTAACCAGTTGAACCTCGATTTTCACGCTGCGGCATCCACCGCTGCTTTTCCCTGCCCGCCGCCCCCCTTCCTAGGCTCGCCATCGCCCACCGCCTGGTGTTTCTCGGGCGCGCGTGGTCAACGTGGTCAAGGAACGGCTTCCATCGGACGTGGATCAGACGTGGAGAGGCCGATACCGGGTCCACGGCCGCAGAAAGAAGTGCCTCCTTATTACGCCGCAAAATAATTATTCCTCCACCGACAGCGGGACCCACCGGACGGGCCACCATATTTCGTGAAAAACGCTTTCCTCGATCGATGGGACCCACCAGCTACACCTTCGCACGCAAGGAAGTGCGCCCGGAAAAAACGACGGTTCTCGACCGCCGGGACCCACCAGTTACATCTTCGCACGCAAGGAAGTGCGCCCGCAAAAACCAAAACGATTCGCCGACCGCTGGGACCCACCAGCTACATCTTCGCACGCAAGGAAGTGCTCGATACCGGACCCACCTGGTCAAAGCGCACGAAGCGTTGTCATTCGGTCGCGAACGTACGCATATATATACCGGTGGATGTAGAGGCGCGCACGCGTCGAGAGAGGCGCGCACGTAGCATATACACGCACGCATGCCGAGGGTGCAAAGAAAATACGCCACGACGCATACGGGCAGGGTCTCAACGCCTACCGCGATACGCATATGGCTGGGCCGAACGGAGAAACATCATCGCTGCAGGTTCATGGGGAGCCAACCGCTGGGTCGGAACGGAATGCGTGGTCGTGTTCATCGGGAGGGCTTGGACGGAACAGCGATGGAAACGAGGCCTCGCGCATCGCGACAACGGAGGAAACGGCCTTGTGTTCGACCGCCACGCTCAAACGGGTCCCGTTGATCGAGGGGTCCGCGCATCGCAAAACGGAGGAAACGGACTCTCCTACGGTCAAAACGGGGTCCCGTTGATCGGGAGGTGTGGCGACTCAAAACGGAGGAAACGGACCTCCCACGGTCAAACGGGATCCCGTTGATCGAGGGTGTGGCGATCGCAAAACGGATTTAAACGGACCTCCCACGGTCAAACGGGGTCCTGTTCATCGAGGGTGCGTATACCGCAAAACGGACTCCACGGATACCGCTCATCTCCGCCACGACCTCCTCCACCTCCACGGCTCCTATTCATCCAGCCTCCACCGCGCGCTTACTCCACCGGATATCGCTCAACCACCCTCCACGGCACCCTCCACCGCTCATCGCTCATCCAGCCTCCACACCACGGGTCCTGCTCAACCACCCTCCACGGCAACCCTCCACCGCCCAAAGGTTCATCCAGCCTCCACACCACGGGTTCCTCGCTTCATCCAGAGGCAACGCCACCGCCACCGCTCATCCAAACCCCCGCAACGCCACTGCTCATCCCAGAGGCAAGATCGATCGGCTTCGTTAGCAGCAGAGCGGCGAATCGCCCATCGGTTCGCTATCAGCCATCGATCGATCCTCGGTTCAAGAACGCCAGAGTTCGCAAAGGCAATCGCCGGGTTTAGTTAGAGCCCAACGCCTTGCTTGGCTTCAGTAGAGCTAACGCCGCACACACGCCACAGACGACGAGAGAACGCGATCGCTCCGCCTCGACCTCCCACCGTGAATCGCAACTCCCCAAAATTTTCTTCCCTCACTTCTACCACGGTTTTTTCCGCCATGGACGGCCCAAAGAATGTCATGCAGCTGCGCCTCCCCGCCTGTGACTTAAAAGCCCATTTTCTGTCATGATTTTTGTCATAGAAGTAGGAGCCCACCACATCTATGATGATACCGGTTTTGTCACAATTACCATCATAGAAGTGTCATATGTATGACATAAAAAATTGCTCGCCCAAAATGTCACGGATGTGTCTTTTTTTTAGTGTGGCATTCTAGGAACCAGGAGTACAGAGATCGAATGTAATGAGCCATCCATCTCATGGTAGTGAGTGGAAAAGCTTCAATGATAAACACAAAGAGTTTGTCACTGACCCGAGAAACATTAGAATTGGCTTAGCTTCGTATGTATTTAACCCATTTGGCCACCGTAGCGCCACATATAGCATGTGGCCAAGCTTGTTACCCTTACAACATGCCTCCAAATGTCTCGCACTAAAGAATCAAACTACATGATGGCCTTGCTCATCCCAGTCCAAAAAGTCCCGAAAGGATTTTGATTTGTTCATGGAGCCTCTTGTGGAGGAACTTCAACAGCTATGGAAGGGTGTTCTCACTGAGACCTATATAGCAGCCCACCACCTGATTTCTTTCTCAGGTTGTTGTAATTTGGTGCATCCATGATTATCCGCTTTGGGCACTATGTTAGGGCTTAACGCACACATGGTTACAATGCATGTGTTCACTGTGACAGAATCCGCTGTCATACACAATACTTAGCAAGATCTGCTACATTGACACCGCTGCTTCTTCCCAAGGACAAGCCGCATCCTAGAAAATACCAAAGACATGTGTTCAATGCAAAGCATGAAAACCGTGATGCGCCAAAGAGGCTCACCGATGAGTTGCAAGTGGAATTAGAGAAGGTCAGTATATTACACCAGAAACCATCCCGGTAATGGTAGCGGGAAAAGAAAGCGGGCACGGTAGAAGAGAGATTATTGTTTACCCGCAGTCCACTTTGTGGGACTTGGAGTATTGGAAAGATTTGATATGCGGATAATCTTGATGTGATGCACATCGAGAAAAATATATGTGACAAAGATTATCGCACACTTCTTAACATTGAAGGCAAGATGAAAGATACCTTAAAATCTAGGATTGATTTGACACACCTGGTATCGAAAGGATTTGCAGTGTGCAAGATGAAGGTAAACCATAGGATATGGCACCAGCTGTGTAATGCCTTGGACAAGGTGAAAAGAAAAGAATTTCATGAGGTCCTCACACGGTGAGATTCCCACATGGATTTGCTTCCAACCCCGAAAGGAGAGTCAAGCAGATGGAAACAAGGTACAAGGGTTGAAAACTCATGACTGCCACGCCCTACTTCAAAGGGTTTTACCTCATATCCTTAGAGGATTGGGTCACCCCGACTTATACAGAGCAGCTTGCAGAGTTGGGACAATTCTTCAAGGAACTCTGTAGAAATATCAGGATAGATGCTTTGGAGCGTCTTAGAGACAAGATACCAACTATCCTATGAGACCTTGAGAAGATATATCCTCCAGCCTTGATGTGATGGTGCATTTGGCTGTTCATCTACCTGATGAGGCACTACTTAGAGGTCCAGTACAGTATGGCTGGATGTACCCTATTGAAAGGCGGCTAGGAACTTTCAAGGGCTATGTTAGGAACAGAGCTAGACCCGAGGGTTCCATTGCAGAGGCCTACATTGCTACAGAATCATTGACATTCTGCTCAAAATACATTAAAACAGTTGATCAGCTTAGCAAAGAGGTGGGTGAAGACAATCACGGGCTCAATGTTTTCGATTATTCTGTTCGAGTTACAGGGTAGAGTCGACAAGAGGACAAACCTAAAGATTTGGACAAAATGGTTTGGTATGTGTTGAATAACTGTCCCGAGATACTGCTTATATCAGTAAGTGCAAGATCGCAGCTTATACATCGAATCTACTAAACTTGCAGCACATTCTTATATATTTAGATGTTTGACGAAGCACTATGTTGTGCAGCATCTACAAAGAGGAGTTACCGCCGCAAAATCCAAGAAACATTGACAAACCGGTTATGGCAGGATTTATGAAATGGTTCAAGAACCATGTAAGCTTTTGAAGTGCATCGCCGCTTTTTTAATATATTGAGTACATAAGATGATCAGCTTGTTCTATTTTCTAACCATAGGTTAAGAAGATGCGGAGGTTGGGCAGGCAGTTGATGATGCCCTTTACTCACTAGCAATGGGTCCCGATACTGGTAAGACATTCTGAATCTTGCGTTGTTGGAGATGTGCGCCACAACACCCTTGCACAAGACGAAGGTGAAGACACAAAACAGTGCCATCATGAGGACGGATACGATGACAAAGAGACAACTGAAATGTATGCTAACATAATGTACATTGTTCAGCTTGCAGATATCTCCAGCTTCGAGGATCATCGTGTGTGGTTCTCACAGCTATCGCTGGTATAACCTGCTTCCAGATCGCAAAACCCAGAGCTGATGATTATTTCAAATCCATCAATGTCAAGGCGGCGCATCGCACCAATGAGCCTTTTATTTTGGCAAATCAAGCAACACGATATTTTTCTTGGAAGACACATTTGCACGTAGCGATGATCGGAGAGTATTGCAAAGGTTTGAGCAGAGGAATTGCTTAATGAAGTTGCACAACAAGATGATGCTTACATCGCCCCGATGTACAAGAGAACACAGATGTTCCTAATATCTTTGAGAACCATCACGCCACCGACGCCGCGAAAAGATTGCCTCGTCAGGCTGTGGACATACAAGAGTTGATCAAGAAGAAGCCAACGCTCGAGGACGTTGAGGACGAAGAAGAAGATGACACCGTGGGGAATTACGATTCAGACCGATACACATGGCGAAGATGTTGACGCCATCGCCATGGATGATGATTACATTGCTTTTGTCGATTTGCCCGCCGTAAGACGTGTTTTTATCTACTATGTGAAATTGTGTTTGCTATGACAATTGAAACCTGATGAACATGTTGTTTAGTATTTTGCTGTGAGAACATCACTTGTTATGTATGCTGATTTGTGTTTGGTGATTGTATGACAACTAAAACATGATGACATTGTTGTTTACTTGTACTCATATTTGGCTGTGAAACTTGAATTTGATGACATAGTTTGTTGTTGGACTGCAATTTGCTCGACGCCTTCGAATGAGAACAAAGCTGACCCGACAGGCCTCTCGCTATTTATTTATTTATATGAGCAAAAGGATACCCCTGATTTCAAGCTAATAGAAATCATTAGATGTTCACAACACTATGCCCAGCCTGCTACATAGGTTTCATTCATTACTAATTTCAGCAAAGTGCTCATGTCGTAGCTAATCGAATACATCACGAAAGTGCTACATACACCGCAAATAAAGAGACAATCATCCCACAGAGCACATCGATTTTGTCCATTATCTTCACAAGCTCTTTCATCTCCTCATTGTCGTCAAGGCCGCTCAAGAGTTGTTGCTTGGCCATGATCGAGGAACTGCATCTTTAACCTTGTGCTCGTGATCTTCCTCTTCTCGCTGCCTCGCCATTTGTCCAACGCCCAACCCGCTGGTATTGGGATTCCTCGCTAACCAAATAATCAGCGAAGTTGCATTCCCCACATCAAGAACTTCCCGTAAATACAAATCACACGAATCTTCCCTTTTCTCGCACTAATCAAATTGGAAGATCATCAACCAAACTACTAAAAAATCAGCAACTAAAAGCAGCATAACAACACTTAAACATATTATTACCCCATGATTCGCATTTGTAGAAGACTCGCCAGGTTGCGGATTGTGGTTGAGACGTGACGGATGACTCGCATCATTTGCAGCAAAGGCACCACACCAACGGCAACGGGTTGCGATGAGCAATCGGTTGCGGTGCGCGTGTCGGGCGGGGTGTGATAAGACCCGCAGCGATGGTACGGTGGCGCATTTGGCGATATCCGTTGTTGATCGTCAAGAGCAGTGGACGAGCAGCCAACGGACATGGTTGCTGCGCCGAGCTTCGATGCTAGCCGAGTAAGTAGAGAAGAGGAGAAGCTTAACGTTGGATATGTCAGCCATTACTTGCGAGTAGCATAGCACCATATATAGTCATAGTCTAGGTTTGATTCAACCATTTACAGTGAGCACGCCTTTTCTTTTTCTAAAACTCGCAATGTCTCTTTATCGTACACTAGCTTGTTCTCATACACCTTCCCAAGTCTTTGATTTTCTTTCCTTTTTTTGCGAGGAAGGAAGGAGGACAAAATTGAGAGTTCCTCGATCAACCCAAGACCTCTCGGTTGAAAACCAAGGGTGCTAGTCACTTATGTGGCTAACGCCTCGTGAGGAGGACGGCAGACGAACTCATTTTCCTCGCAGTTTTCTTCCTATATATAAAAAGTATGCTACTTGGTGTCCGCTTAGTCAAAAACGACGTGCTAATCTTGACCATTCGATTGACATTCAACGCCTGTCTGCTTTCTTCGGTCTCTTCTTCCTCGAGCAGCCAAAGCTAAACCAGCGCCGGCGGGACCGCCTCGCCCCCGCCTCCCACGGCTGGTCAGGATCTTCACCGCCCCTGCTCGTCTGTTCGAGGCCTCACCATCGCCCTCCGCTTTGGTTCGCCACATGCACGCTTCTCCGTGTTGTCAACATGGTCAACAACCGAGAGGAATAAGGAGATGACTGTACATGGTGAGGATGACAATAGGGACCCAAAGAGCTGCAGTAATTTTGTTTTTTCGGGACGGAGAAGGGTATCAATCGGTTGTGCGGGACCTGTGGGTCTGCCTCGCCTGTGCTTTTATTTCATATGTTTAGCACATGACCAGCCCAGTTTGTTTTTTTTCCTTTTGAAAAATGGCTAGCCAGCTATTTTGATTTTTGCGTAATAACCAACATAGGCCTACTTGTTTTCTACTACTCACAATGGAAATCTTTCAAGACGAGGAGGATGCATTTTGCCCGTAAAATGGGCTATAAGTAATAAGAAATGGACTATAAGTAATAAGAAATGGGCTATAAGTAATAATAAATGGGCTGTAAATGAAAAAATACAGCAAACACGCAATTAGTTCCAAAATACTGTTTTCTTTCGGATTTTGATATTTTAAATTTCATTGTTCTTGTGCGGTAAAATTTCATTGAATTTAAATTAAGGTATATTTAGATTTAAAATTAATTTGAATCGCTAGAAATTTCGGGTTGTATGTTGTTTGGGACAGATTTGGAGGCTGACTTGTCGGTCTACTAGGTTGACGGTACTTTGGCTTTGTCAACTTAGTCCATTAACGATTCTAGCAGCAAAGGACTGCTGGATGTTAATCCAACGGCCGTGCCGCTTCTTCAATATCTGATCTTCTTGCTCCAAATTACCAAACCAGCTCCGGTGGACTGCTCGCCCCGCCTCCTGGTGGCCGGGTCAGGTTGCCGTCAAGACAGCCGCACCGCCCCACCCTACTTCATTGCTGGCCACCCATTCCTCTACTCACTCACACCTCCTCGTTATTTTCCGGCGATGGCAGCCGGACCAAGAACCTTCAGATTCTCCAACGCTGGGCAACCATTGCCGAGTCCTCCCCGCCCGTCATTCCCTTCCTAGGCCTCGCTGCCGCCCACCGCCATGGTGCTCTCAGCGCCGCCTGGTCAACATGGTCAACGAACGACATCCATCGGCCATGGACTGACGCAAGAAAATAATTATTCCTCCACTTGATACCGGGACCCACCGAGGGCCTCAGATTTCGCGAAAAAACGCTCCCCCGCCGACATGTCGGACCCACTAGCTATATCTTCGCACGCAAGGAAGTGCCTCCTTATTACGCACAAAAATGAATCCCCACCGCTAGCTGGGACCCACCATAGTGGGAGGATGACTTAGGGCCAACTAATTTGACGGGACGGAGGGCTTTGTGAACTTAGTCAATATGAACGATTCTAGCTCCAAAGGACTGTGACGATGTCCATCCGACGGTCGTAGTGCTTCTTCAACCTCCGTCTTCTTGCTCCAAATTACCAAAGCAGCGACGGTCGTGTCGCATGCTCTTGCTCTCCCATGGCCGGTTGTGTTGCCACGGAGGCCTCATACCCCTACTATTCCCACCGCCGCCAAAGTTCATGCGCGGCAGCAGCCTCACACCGCAGCCAACCAGTGAACCTCGATTCTCTCCGCTGGCTTCCACCGCCGCTTTTTCCTGCCCGATCGTCCCTTCCTAGGACTCGCCGCCGCCCACCGCCATGGTGCTTCTCGGCGCGCTCGGTCAACGGGTCAAGGAATGACTTCCATCGGACGTGGATCAGACGTGGAGATGTCGATACCGGGTCCACGGCCGCAGCAAGGAAGTGCCTCCTTATTACGCTGAAAATAATGATTCCTCCACCTAACAGCTGGGACCCACCGGACGGGCCATCAGATTTCACGTAAAAAACGTTTCCCGATCGCCGGGACCCACCAGCCATCTTCGCACGCAAGGAAGTGCGTCCGAAAAAAAACGATTCGCTTCTAAGTGCCGGGACCCACCAGCTACACCTTCGCACGCAAGGAAGTGCGTCCGGCAAAAACAAAACGATTCGCCGACCGCTAGGGACCCACCAGCTACATCTTCGCAGTAAGGAAGTGTCCGGATACCGGGACCCACCTGGTCGAAGCGCACGTAGCGTTGTCATCCCGGTCGCGAATGTGTATGTACATACTAGTCGATGTAGAGGCGCGCACATGTCGTAGTAGAGGCTCGCACATGTCGTAGTAGAGGCGCGCACGTAGCATGTACACGTACATATAGCGGCCAGGGTGCAAGAAAGAAAATACAGCCACGTATGTGTACATACGGGCGGGTCTCAACGCTTATCACAAGACACGCACGGCCAGGGCTCGTACATGGCTGGGTCGAACGGAGAAACAGGTCATCATCGTGTTCATGGGGAGGCAACGGAATGCGCTATGTTCATGGGGAGGCAACGGAATGCGCCGTGTTCATCGGGAGGCAACGGAACGCGTGGGAGCCAACCGACGGACGGAACAAAGCGATGGAACGAGGCTCGCGCATCAGAGAACGGAAGAACGGCCTTGTGTTCGACCGCCATGTTCGAACGGGTCCCGTTGATCGGGAGGGTGTGGCGATCGCAAAACGGAGGAAACGGACCTCCCACGGTCGAAACGGGGTCCCGTTGATCGAGGTGTGGCGCATCGCAAAATGCATTTAAACGGACCTCCTATGATCAAACGGGGTCCTGTTGATCGGAGGGTGTGGCGCATCAAAAAATGCATAAAACGGACTTGTGTTGGAGCGCCACGGTCAAACGGGGTCCCGTTCATCCGGAGGGGTGGCGCATCACAAACGGACTCCACGGATACTATTCATCTCCACCGTCGACCTCCTCCAGCCTCCACGGCCCTCGCTCATCCAGCCTCCACCGCCGCTTACTCCACCGGCCATCGCTCAACCACCCTCCACCGCTTCATCGCTCATCCAGCCTCCACACCACAGGGTCCTGTTCAACCACCCTCCACGGGCACCCTCCACCGCTTCATCGCTCATCCAGCCTCCACACCACGGGTCCCGTTTCATCCAGAGGCAAACGCCACCGCCATCGCTCATCCAACCCCGCCCGCAACACTCACTGCTCATCCCAGAGGCAAGATCGGTCGGCTTCGTTAGCAGCAGAGCGGCGAATCGCTGATCGGGTTCGCTAACAGCCATCGATCGATCGCCGGGTTCAAGAACGCCAGAGCTCGCAAAGGCAATCGCCGGGTTCGCTAGAGCCCAACGCCTCACTCGGGTTCAGCGAGCTAACGCCGCACACACGCCAAGATACGTATGAGAGAAACGCGATCGCCGCCCCCGACCTCCCACCGTGAACCGCAACTCCCCAAATTTTCTCGCCTCGCTTCTACCATGGTTTTTTCCGCCATGGACGGCCCAAAGAATGTCATGCAGCTGCGCTCCAGCCCGCCCAGACGAAAAAGCCCATTTTCTCGTCATGATTTTTGTCATAGAAGTAGGAGCCCACCACATCTATGATGATACCGGTTTTGTCACAATTATCGCCATAGAAGTGTCATATGTATGAAAGAAAAAGCAATTGCTTGGCCCAAAATGTCACGGATGTGTCTTTTTTTTGTAGTGCATGAGCCAGCCGCAGCCCCGTGAGAGATGCGTGGTTAGCGGACGAGTGACCGTGATTGGGGCTTTCATCTCCAAGCCGGGAGAGCTCGCCTTTACCCTTCTTCAAGCTCATGAAGAAGAAGGGCCCGCTCGAGTGGACACCAGAGGCCGACCGAGCCTTCCAAGACCTCAAGAAATACCCGACCAGCCTCCTATGATGGTGGCACCACGACCTCGAGCCCTTAGTGCTCTACCTGCCGCCACCTCAGACTCCGCCAGCAGCTGGTGGCGGTTCGGGAGGAGCACCAAGCTGGCATGCGGCTGCTAAGCTATAGCTGAAGTAATGCAGGTTAGGAAGGCGCCGCAAAGCCTCAAAGACCAGAAGACCAAGCTCGCAAGACAACGCCGAGATTCCCGAAAGCAGCCAGCCTCAGAGCCCCTCCACCTCAGGAGATGCCGCAATCTCCGCAAGACCCGAGCCTCACCAACGCGCCAGCCCTTGTCAAGCACCCGGTGTATTTTGTCAGCACGGTGTTGCGGGATGCAAGGGCACGACACCCCATGCCTCGTGGCTCCTCGCCAAGACTCTTGGTGGCCTCACAAGCTGCGGCACTACTGAGGGCCACCCCATCAAGGTCGCCCTGCCTACCCATTGGAGAGGGTGCTCAGAGCCCCTACTCGGCTGGAAGGGTCGAGAATGGAATATTAAGCTGCAAGCATTCCAGTTGGAGTTCAGCACTACCAGGGTCGTCAAGGGGGCCGCGCTCGCTGATTTTGTGGTAGAATGGACGAATGCCCCGACACTTGAAGAAGGAGAAGACCGATCCACCTCGCCAGGAAGCGAGGCACCGGACGGGTGGGTCATGTACTTCGATGGTGCCTTCGCGCACCAAGGCGCAGGGGCTGAAGTAGTACTAATCTCGCCCACTCAGGACAAGCTCTATTACGCCATGCAACTTTGCTTTTAGCATGGCGAGAAGGTCTCCAACAACATCGCAGAATATGAAGGCCTCATAGCTGGCTCGAAGCTGCAGGGCAGCTGGGGTGAAGCGCCACTGCTAGAGGCGACTCGCAGCTCCTCGCCAACTTCTCCAACAAAGTATACGAGCCAAAGGACGAGCATATGGAGGCATACCGTGGAGGTGCGCAAGATGAAGAAGCACCATGGCTTGAGTTGCAGCACGCACTCGGGCACCAACAGGGAAGCCGACGACATCGCCAGGAGAGCATCCAAGCGACAGCCACAAGAGCCCGGTGTCTTTGAGGAACAGCTCTTCAAGCCATTGGTGACACCACCCTTTCAAGCACAGCCCAGCCTCGGGAGGAGCTTCCACAGCCTCCTGTCTCAGAGCCCTGCCAGGTTCGACTCAGAACTCGCTGGTCTTGGCGCTGAACCTCGTGGAGGGATGCTGGACCAAGGAATTCAAGGAGTTTCGATGCAAGCGCGCTGTAAAAGGAGGAGGATGCAGAGCGTGTGGTTCGGCAAGCCACGCGCATCGCATCCGTGATGGCGAGCTGTACAGAAGCGCCAAACGACGCTTTTTTGCTGCATTTCAGGACCAAGGGAAGGAGCTGCTAGTGACATACACGCAGGATCAAGGGCACCACTCGCCGTCACGGACCTCGCGGCAAAGCATTCCGCAGTGGGTTCTACTGGCCCACTACACTCAACGACGCAGCTGAGCTGGTGAAGTCCTGCAAAGCCTGCCAGTTCCATGCCAAGAAAATTCATCAGCCGGCTCAGGGCCTCCAAACCATTCCGCTCATGTGGCCGCTCGTGGTCCGGGGCTGACATCCCGGCCCGCTCCCTTGAGCGCTGGGGCTACCGCTACTCTACGCTCCATCGACAAGTTCACCAAGGGCAGGTGGAAGCCCTCCGCACCATCCCACCGCTCGCTGTCAAGTTCATCAAGGGCCTCATGAGCCGCTTCGGGGTCCCCAACCGCATCATCACAGATAACGGCTCGCAGTTTACTAGTAACTTCTTCAAAACCTACTGTGCTAACCTTGGAATGCAGATCTGCTACGCTTCGGTGGCGCACCCCAGGAGCAATGGTCAGGCCGAACGCGCCTATGCGGAGGTCCTGAGGGGCCTCAAGACCAGGACCTTCAAGAAGAAGCTCGAGGCCTGTGGCAGTGGCTGGTACGACGAGCTCCACTCCGTGTTGTGGTCCATCCGCACCACCGCCACCAAGCCAACGGGCGAGACTCCATTCTTCCTTGTCTACGGAGCTGAAGCGGTCCTCCCTCACAAGGTCAAGCATCGCTCCGCACGGGTCCTGGCGTTCGATGAAATGCAGCAGGACGCCACGCAGGGGATGGACCTCGTGCTGGGGGAGGAACGACGTCGCGAAGCCGCACTGAGGGCGGCAAGGTACCAGCAAGCGCTATGGGTGATACCACCGCCGCAGATCCGCCTCCAGACACTCGAGGTAGGCGACCTCGCCCCGAGGTGGGTCCTTCCAGGAAGGGCTGCACAAGCTTTCACCCATGTGGAGGGCCTGCTCAGGGTCGCCCATGTCTCCAGTTCGGGCGCCGCTACCGAGACGCAGGACGGGATACCTATCCAGAATGCCTGGAACATCCGGCACCTCCGGAAATTCTACCCATGAAGCAAGGCCTAGAGCCTGTGAAGAAAGGCCCAGAGCCTGTGAAGAAGGCCCGGTGCCTATGAAGAATCGCCGCCCGTGACACTCTCACGTAATAATGAGTGGGGTTGTACATGCCCCGGAGTCTCAGGAGCGCCGGCCTCAGGCCCTGGGCCTCCCGCCCACGCCTAGCGGCAGCACTTAGCCCTGTGCTGGTGAGAAGACTTGAAGACTAGACTAGGTGCTGGACGCGGCTTTTCATTTGCTTTCCGTAGTTGGCTGGCTTTTCCTTAATTGAAGTTTGCTTTTGGTGTTTGATACGTCTCCAACGCATCTATAATTTTTGATTGCTCCATGCTACTTTATCTACTGTTTTGGACTATATTGGGCTTTATTTTCCACTTTTATATTATTTTTGGGACTAACCTATTAACCGGAGGCCCAGCCCGTAATTGTTGTTTTTGCCTATTTCAGGTTTCCAAGAAACGGAATATCAAACGGAATGAAACCTTCGAAACGTGATTTTCACCGAACGTGATCCAGGGACTTGGACCCTACTCCAAGGAACAAAAGAGGCGGTCACAGGGTGGGGGCGCCTCGGCGCCCTGCCTCGTGGGCCCCCTGCTCCACCGACGCATTCTTCCTCCTATATATACCCACGCACTTCAAACGATCATAAGGGGAGCCAAAACCTAATTCCACCGCTGCAACTTCCTCAGATCCACGAGATCCCATCTTGGGCCTGCTCCGAGTCTACCGAGGGGCATCCACCTTGAGGGCTTCTACATCATCATCAAAGCCTCTCCGATGAAGTGTGAGGAGTTTACTTCAGACCTACGGTTCCATAGCTAGTAGCTAGATGGCTTCTTCTCTTTTTGGATCTCAATACAATGTTCCCCCTCTCGTGGGAGATCTATTCGATGTAATCTTCTTTTATGTGTGTTTGTTGAGACCGATGAATTATGGGTTTATGATCCAGCTTATCTATGAATAATATTTGAATCTTCTCTGAATTCTTTTATGTATGATTGAGTTATCTTTGCAAGTCTCTTCAATTATCCGCTTGGTTTGGCTAACTACATTGGTAGTTCTTGCAATGGGAGAAGTGCTTAGCTTTGGGTTCAATCTTATGTGTCCTTTCCCAAAGGATGTAAGGGCAGCAAGGCACGATTGTATTGTTGCCATCGAGGATAACAAGATGGGGTTTTATCATATTGCATGAATTTATCCTCTACATCATGTCATCTTGCTTACATGCTACTCTGCTTTTTAACTTAATACTCTAGATGCATGCCGGATAGCGGTCGATGAGTGGAGTAATAGTAGTAGATGCAGCAAGAGTCGGTTCATCGTCTCTTGACGTGATGCCTATATACATGATCATACCTAGATATACTCATAACTATGCTCAATTCTGTCAATTGCTCAACAGTAATTTGTTCACCCACCGTAGAATATCTATGCTCTTGAGAGAAGCCACTAGTGAAACCTATGGCCCCCGGGTCTATTCTCATCATATCAATCTCCATCACTTTTATACTTGCTTTGTTTTTACTTTGCCTTTTACTTTTACTTTGCATCTCTATACCAAAAATACCAAAAATATTATTTATCATCTCTATCAGATCTCACTCTCGTAAGTGACCGTGAAGGGATTGACAACCCCTAATCGCGTTGGTTGCGTAGTAGCTATCGCTTTGTGCAGGTACGAGGGACTTGTGCGTGGCCTCCTACTAGATTGATACCTTGGTTCTCAAACTGAGGGAAATACTTACGCTACTTTGCTGCATCATCCTCTCCTCTTCAGTGGAAATCCAACGCAGTGCTCAAGAGGTAGCAAGAAGAATTTCTGTGCCGCTGTCGGGAGGCTCACGCAAGAGCAAGTCAACCATACCAAGTACCCATCACAATCCCTATCTCTCGTGATTACATTATTTACCATTTACCTCTCGCTTTTTCTCTCCCCACTTTACCCTTGTCGCTTTATTCGCCTCTCTTTCCCAATCTCCTCCTCTCTTCCGCTGCCTTTTCCTCGCCCATTTGTTTGCTCGTGTGTTAGTTTGCTTGCTTGTCGTTATGTCTAATTCCTTATCCGCCCTATGTCTCCCGAGTTTGAAGTTCTTCACTTCAAGAAAAGGCAAGGAGAGAACTTAAAAGATGCTTGGTATAGGATGATGGAATTTATCGTAAGTGCACCCTAGAGGTGAACTTTAGAATTATTCTTCGTAATTTTATGTTGGGTTAAATATGACGATAGACAACTCTTGGATTGCATTGCCAAGGGAAATTTCATTGAGATTGACCCTAGTATTGCGCATGAAATTATAGAGGGAATAGTGGGAACACTACCCCAAAAGGAAGGATCTCATCCTACCCAGGAAGAAACCCAAGTGTTTGAGAAGATTTGTGAAGTAACAAAATTTTTACAAAAGTCTCTTGAGCCTCTTAAAAGTGTTAGCGGAAATTTTCACCGCATGAATATTTTGATTACTCTTTGTAATAAGAGGTTGGATTCTTTAGATCTAAAAATTTCTGAGTATGAAGGGAAGCGGAAGTACCCGGATTCGAAAGCATGACTCCGCTAAAAAACTGAAAACTAAAGATGGCAATACCTAGATCTATCCTTGCTTTTATGCCTAGCTAGGGGCGTTAAACGATGGCGCTTGTTGGTAGGCAACCCAATTTTATTTTTAGTTTTTTGTTTTTGTTTCTGTTTAGGAATAAATAATCCATCTAGCCTCTGTATAGATGTGGTTTTATCTTTTAATTAGTGTTTGCGCCAAGCTAGATCTATTGGATCTTCTTGGATGATAGTTATTTGATCTTGATGTAATTTCCAGAAACTTTGCACTCAGTGCCCGAATTGTTTAAAATCACCAGAACGTGATAAAATACTGATTCCAATTGCTGCTGATGAATAAACAAATTTTCTAGGTCGTCTAATTTTGGTAGAATTGTTTGAGTTCCAGAAGTTTGCGTTAGTTACAGATTACTACAGACTGTTCTGTTTTTGACAGATTCTGTCTTTCGTGTGTTGTTTGCTTATTTTGATGAATGTATGGTTAGTAAAATTGTTTATAATCCATAGAGATGTTGGAATACAGTAGGTTTAACACCAATATAAATAAAGAATGAGTTCATTACAGTACCTTAAAGTAGTCTTTTGTTTTCTTTCTCTAACGGAGCTCACGAGATTTCTATTGAGTTTTGTGTTGTGAAGTTTTCAAGTTTTGGGTAAATTATTTTGATGGATTATGGAACAAGGAGTGGCAAGAGCATAAGCTTGGGGATGCCCATGGCACCCCCAAGATAATCCAAGGACACCAAAAAGTAAAAGCTTGGGGATGCCCCGGAAGGCATCCCCTCTTTTGTCTACTTCCATTGGTAATTTACTTGGAGCTATATTTTATTCACCACATGATAAGTGTTTTGCTTGGAGCGTCTTGTATTATTTGCGTCTTTGCTTGTTAGTTTACCACAATCATCCTTGCTGTACACACCTTTTGAGAGATCCATACACGAATTGAAATTTGATAGAATGCTCATAGTGCTTCACTTATATCTTTTGAGCTTGATAGTTTTGCTCATAGTGCTTCACTTATATCTTTTGAGCTTGATAATTTTTGCTCTAGTGCTTCACTTAGATCTTTTAGAGCACGGTGGTGGATTTGTTTTAAAGAAACTATTGATCTCTCATGCTTCACTTAGATTATTTTTAGAGTCATTAATAGCATGGTAATTTTCTTAAAATTAATATACTTGGTATTCAAGATATGTGAAACTTTCTTTTGAGTGCGTTGAATACTAAGAAAAGTTTGATACTTGATAATTGTTTTGAGATATGGAGGTGGTAATATTAAAGTCATGCTGGGTGGGTAATTATGAATTTAAAGAATGCTTGTGTCGAAGTTAGCAAATCCCGTAGCATGCACGTATGGTTAAAGTTGTGTAACAAATTTGAAACATGAAGTATACCTGGCTTGTGCATCCTTATGAGTGGCGGTCGGGGACGAGCGATGGTCTTTTCCTACCAATCTATCCCACTAGGAGCATGCGCGTAGTAATTGATTTTTGATGACTTCTAAATTTTTGCAATAAGTATATGAGTTTTTTTGACTAATGTTGAGTCCATGGATTATACGCACTTTTACCTTTCCGCCATTGCTAGCCTCTTCGGTACCGTGCATTGCCCTTTCTCACATTGAGAGTTGGTGCAAACTTCGCTTGCATCCAAACCCCGTGATATGATACGCCTATCACACATAAACCTCCTTATATCTTCTCAAAACAGCCACTGTCACGCCTAATATGCTACCCTATCCAAAGGAACTCGACGGTCCCACCAAGGATAGACCCAGATATTGAAACGCTTTTGCAAGGTGGATATCATTACATCAACATTACATAATTCATAGGATACATACATAAGGCACAAATGCCACAAGAATACATCAACATCAAATATAAGATCAACATCCGACTACGGATGAAACATACACGTAAGCTCAAACGACATCCACCCTGCTAGCTCAGTGCCGCCGACCGAACCTATTCCCCGATCAAGAAGAAGAAGAAGAACTCCAACACAAGCAAACATCGCCTCAAGGCCATGATCATCGTGACAACCTGTACCTGCAACTGGTGGTGTAGTAATCAGAGCCACGAGGACTCAGCAATCCCATTACCATGGGTATCAAGACTAGCAAAGCTTAATGGGAAAGGAAGGGGTAAAGTGGTGAGGTTGCAGCAGCGACTAAGCATATATGGTGGCTAACATACGCAAATGAGAGCGAGAAGAGGAACAAAGGAACGGTCGTCAACTAGTAATGATCAAGAAGTGATCCTGAACTCCTACTTACGCCGACATAACCCAAAACCGTGTTCTCCTCTCGATCAACCCCAAAAGAGACACTCACGGTTACACACACGGTTGGTGTATTTTAATTGAGATCAACTTCGAAGTTTTCTACAACCGACATTAACAAATTCCCATCTGCCACATAACCGCGGCACGGCTTTCAAAGTTCAAACCCGCAGGGTGTCCCAACTTAGCCCATGATAAGCTCTCGCGATCAACGGCGAATAGATCTTTCTCCCTGAAGCCCGATCAGTCTCGAATCCTGCCACAAGACATTTCGACAGAATAAAACAAGTCCAAGAAGACCTCCCGCGTTGCCGCACCTCGATAGTAGCCGCACAGATCTCGCCTCGTGCCACGACCGATGAACACTACGACGGCAACCGACGATACCCCAAGTTTCTCGGGCGGCACCGCAAGTGGTTTAGTTTGACCAACACTTAGACAAGCATTGGCCCGGGGTAATAAAGATGACCTCGGATGCGCGACTCCCAAGGGAAAAAGGCTAGGTGAGGCAAATGTAAAACCAATGTTGGGCCTTGCTGAAAAGTCTTATTCAAAGCGAACTGTCAAGGGGTCCCATAAATCACCCGACCGCTTAGGGACGCAAAATCCGGGAACATAATACCGATATGACGGAAACTAGGGCGGCAAGAGGGAACAAAACACCAGGCATAAGGCCGAGCCTTCCACCCTTTACCAAGTATATAGATGCATTAATTAAATAAGATATATTGTGATATCCCAACAAGTAATCATGTTCCAACAAGGAACAACATCTCCATGTTCCAACAAGGAACAAACTTCATCTTCACCTGCAACTAACAACGCTATAAGAGGGGCTGAGCAAAGCGGTAACATAGCCAAACAACGGTTTGCTAGGAAGGGTAACAAAGGTTAGAGGCTGACATGGCAATTGGGATGGCTTGAGCAGCAAGTGATAGGTAGCGCAGCATAGCGAAAGAACGAAGCAACTAGCATAGCAATGATAATAGTGAGATCCAGGGTAGCGGTCATCTTGCCTGAAATCCCGCTAGGAAGAAGAACGAGTCCATGAAGAAGATGAAAGGATGAAGCCGAACCAAGCGTAGACGAACGGATCCTCACGATCGCAACGAAACAGGAACTAACAAGAAGAAGCACACAACATAGTAAACGCACCACACATGAACATGACATGATGCACAACAAGCATGATGCATGACAAGGATACATGAAGCTACTCATGGCAAGAGATGAGGCAAACAAGAACAACACATCAAGGCAAGTTTAAATGAGGCCGGGAACAACATATAACAATTCCGGTAAGTCCTCATATGCAAATTTCGAAATTGGTCCAGATCTGAATAACTTTATGTTCAAGTTGTTAAACAGCAATTTAATATGCACCACGATGATCTACACGAAATTCTAGTCAAGTTACATGTAAAGTTCATTAGATTCGGAGCTACGGCCTAGAAGATATGAGCAAAACAAGATAAACATGGCATTGATGCAAAATGCATACAAACATCAAGAAAACACCTCAAAACAAGGATCCAACATGATAATATGAAACTACATGCAAAATCAAGCAAGTTTCATATAGAGCACACTCAAAACGGAGCAACGGTTCAACACATACACTCTATACAAGATATGACAACAATCTGTCCAAAACAGCAACTAGGCATATTGCAAGCATGAAAACAACATGCTACAGGACCTCAACAAGAAAACAGAAGGCATGGGCATGATCTACAGGTAAAGCATTACAAAACATGAACACTGAGCTATCTCCAGAAATGACTAGAACATGCTCAAAATGACATGGCAAGATTGCAACTAATAACAGTTTCAGACTTAGCAGAAATTAACATCAGGTTGCAATGTTTAGAGCTATGAAACAACATGTTACAGGAACTCATCATGGCAAACAAATGCATGGCATGAATCTACTAAATGCATAGATCAAAAGTCTTTTAGTGACCATGAGCCAAAAAGGATCAGAAAATATAGTAACACCCATGTCAATATCTAAAGTTTCGTTAACAGATTCAGCAACATGGCATGTCAAAAACTGATAACAAGTAGGCATGTTTACAAGCTCAATGCACTCACTACAGAGCCTTATATGAAAAACTACATACATACATCAAGAAGACATGGCATAGAAGACATACATGGCAAGAAAAACATCATAGCATGCAAGGATCAATCACAACAACCTTGGCAACATTGAATAACCTGTAAACAATCTGCCAGGAACATTTTGAAGCAAAAGTAGAGCTCGATTGACTCAAGCTATGGCACACCATAATTGCAAACAAGGGCATGGATGGATATAGCAAGACATGTATAATAAAACATCCTTACTGAAGTATCTCAAAATATGCATGGATCTCTCGGTAGCATCAAGTTAACATGGCATCAAAATAACAGCAAACAGGGCTGAAATCAGCAACAACAAGACACCTAGTTTGCATGCTTGTGCTAGTCACCACATAGATCACAAAATACATAGCAAGCACCACTGGAAAGAAGACATGGCATATTACAAAACACATGTAGGACTCAAGTCCATAGGATGCACACATCAATCATGGCAAAATGACAAAGTGCAAGTTCTGATAAAAATCAGAAACTAACATCACATAGCACTCTTCCAACAGCATTTCGGGCATCAAGATGAGCTCAAATGAAAATGACGCAATGAGATGAAATGATCTACTCTTCGAGGCGAACATTTTGACATATTACACGCGCAAAACGGAGCTACGATGACAGAGATATGATGCAATGAAAATGGCACAAAATAACATAAATGCTCGGGACTTAGATGAATTTCAGAGGGGGAAAAAGTCAACCATTGGCACGGTTTACGAGGAAGGCCGGGATCTCGCCGGAGATGCATCGCCGAGACGGAGAGGAGCTCGCTGCTCGGGAGGACGCGGCGCCGGCGGGCGGGCGCCACGGGCGGCGGGCGACGACGGGCTCCGGCGGCCGGGGCCGGGCGCTTTGGCGGCGGCGGAGGCCGAAGCGCCGGGGGAGCGAGGCGCGGTCGCTGCCGGCGAGGAGGCGCGCTGGGCGGCGAAGCGCGAGGCGAGGTGCGGGCGCCGGGGGAGGGCGCCATGGCGGGAGGAGACGCGCCGCTGCGACGGGAGCCGCGGCGGTTTTGGAGGCGCGCGGCGAAGCGAGGAGTCGGCGGCGGCGGGCGACGGCAGCGCGGTAGCCGGGCGGGCAGCGCTGGAGGCGGCGGCGCCGGGCGGGCTGGCGACGGCGGGATCCGGCCTCGCTGGGTCGACAAGCGGCTGCTGGCCGCGCGCGATGGGGGGGGCGCGGTGGGGCAGTGGCGGCGATTGGAGGCGGAGGCGGTTGGGTGACGGGCGAGCGCCGATTGGCCCGGGCGACGTGGAGGCGGCGGCTGGACACGTCCGGCGGGGTGCGGACGCTGGCCCGTGGCTGCGGAGGAGCTAGACTAGGGTTTGACCGCGAATTTTCGGAGGAGCACATATATAGGTAGAGGGAGCTAGGAGAGTCCAAATGAGGTGCGGTTTTCAGCCACGCGATCGTGATCGAACGATCGAGAACATGGAGGGGTGTTTGGTGGGTTTTGGGCCAGTTAGAAAGGGGTGTTGGGCTGCAAACAAAGAGGGCTCATGTTACCTTGCTAACTGCTGAGTACCAAACGACCTCCAAATGATCCGAACTTGACAGCGGTTCACCGGTGCTATACCAAGGCCGCTTGACAAACCTCGTCCATTCCGAGACCGCTTAACACCCGCACATGAAAAGAGGTAAAAGGGGGCGCCGGGAGACATAGGAGTGCCGGATTGCAAAACGGACAACGGGGAAAATGCTCGGATGCATGAAACGAACACGTATGCAAAATGAAATGCACATGATGACATGATATGAAATGCATATGATGACATGGCAAAGAGAGACACGCAAGCACATGACATGGCAACGACGGCGAATAACTGGCAGACACCTGGCGCATCGAATCCGGGGCGTTACACCACCATACCTACCTATTATGGCATTTCCATAGCCATTCCGAGATATATTGCCATGCAACTTTCCATCGTTCCGTTCATCATCATCATGACATACTTTACTTTTGTCATATTGCCATTGCATGATCATGTAGTTGACATCGTATTTGTGGCAAAGCCACCATGCATTATTTTTTATACATGTCACTCTTGATTCATTGCACCATCCCGGTACACCGCCGAAGCATTCATATAGAGTCATATCTTGTTCTAGTTTCGAGTTGTAATCCTTATGTAGTAATCAATAGAAGTGTGATGATCATCATTATTAGAGCATTGCCCCAAAAAAAAGAGAAAGGCCCAAAAAAAGAAAATAAATAAAAAGGGCAATGTTACTATCTCTTTTTCCACACTTGTGCTTCAAAGTAGCACCTTGTTCTTCATGTAGTGAGTCTCATATATTGTGCTTCAAAGTAGCACCATGCTTCTCATATAGTGAATCTCATAAGTTTTCTTTTTCATACTAGTGGGAATTTTTCATTATAGAACTTGGCTTGTATATTCCTATGATGGGCTTCCTCAAATGCCCTAGGTCTTCATGAGCAAGCAAGTTGGATGCACACCCACTAGTTTTCTTTTGTTGAGCATTCATTTATAGCTCTAGTGCATCTGTTGCATGGCAATCCCTACTCCTCATGTTGACATCAATTGATGGGCATCTCCATAGCCCGTTGATTATCCTCGTCAATGTGAGACTTTATCTTTTTTTTGTCTTCTCCACACAATCCCCTTCATCATATTCTATTCCACCCATAGTCCTATATCCATGGCTCACGCTCATGTATTGCGTGAAGGTTGAAAAAGTTTGAGATTATTTAAGTATGAAACAATTGCTTGGCTTGTCATCGGGGGTATAGAAGTTGGGAACATCTTTGTGTGATGAAAATGAAGCATAGCCTAACTATATGACTTTGTAGGGATGAACTTTCTTTTGCCATGCTATTTTGAGAAGACATGATTACTTTGATTAGTATGCTTGAAGTATTACTATTTCTTTTATCAATATGAACTTTTATTTTGTATTCATTCAGATCTGAATATTCATACCACAGTTAAGAAGATTTACACTGAAATTATGCCCAAGTATCACTCCGCATCAAAAATTCTCTTTTTAACATTTACCTACTCGAGGACAAGCAGGAATTAAGCTTGGGGATGCCTGATACGTCTCCAACGTATCTATATTTTTTGATTGCTCCATGCTACTTTATCTGTTGTTTTGGACTATATTGGGCTTTATTTTCCACTTTTATATTATTTTGGGACTAACCTATTAACCGGAGGCCCAGCCTGTAATTGTTGTTTTTGCCTATTTCAGTGTTTTGAAGAAACGGAATATCAAACGGAGTCCAAACGGAATGAAACCTTCGTAAACGTGATTTTCTCACCGAACGTGATCCGTGGACTTGGACCCTACCCAAGGAACAAAAGAGGCGGTCACGAGGGTGGGGGCGCCCTCATGCCGCCCGCCTTGTGGGCCCCCTGCTCCAACCGACGCATTCTTCCTCCTATATATACCTACGCACTTCAAATGATCAAGGGGAGCCAAAACCTAATTCCACCGCCGCAACTTCCTCAGATCCATGAGATTCCATCTTGGGTTGTCGGCTGCTCGGGAACGGGGTCCCTGCACTTGCTCGCTCATGCCTGCGGCGTGGCTCAAAGGAGGCCAAGGACGGCCCATCTTCATCAACGCAAGCTCAAGACCTCGCGAGGGGCCAGATTGCTGGGCGGACGACAAGGAGCTTCTCAGCATGGCCTCGCCAGTTGGGCTCATGAGGACGCGGAGAGTTCAAGGTAGGGTACTCGCGAGGTGCCCATGACACAAGCCATGATTTACCAAGGGCGCCACCGGGCGCCAGCCAAGCACAACGCCCTCCTTTCCTCTTTGGTGCAAAGGGAGCAAGTGCAAAGTAGAGCATCAAGCAAAGGCATCCGCTTTGTGCAACAAGACCAAGACTAGCCCCAACGACTGGAAGGGAGTCATCATGGAGCCCAAGCAAAGGCCATCACTCAGAGTTTTGGCAAAGCGAGGACCAACTTTAGTCGATAAGTGTACCCGTTGTTCCCCTTCAAAATGGCTAATTGTTGGCGCCTTCCCGCCAATATTTGGGAAGAGGCCCAGGCCTTCGCCTATAAATAGGAGTAGCCACACTCAGTAGGGGGACGATCGATCAAAACGATCGGCATCCAGAGAGAGATAGAGACCCGATCTCAAGCTAGAGCGACGGACACCAGCTAGCGCTCATCTCACCCACCAAGAATGCACTCGCGAGGCTGGTCTTCACCAGATCGCTCCTCAATAGCCCCAGAGGCAATCCACCACGCCACAAACTAGAGAAGGGTATTACACCACAACGGTGGTCTTAACTAGTATAAATCTTATGCCTCTTGTGTTGTTCTCTTTAGTAGTTTAGGTTCCCGCGATTCGCGAGGTGCGAGATGGTGAGAGGTTGATCTCCGCACACCCCAAAGGTTCGAACCACAAGGGTCTGCTGAACCCGAACCGACATTTGGCGCGCTGTAGGGGTGCGCCGAATCTTCCTTTCGCCGCCGCTTCTTCCCCGACCACCACAACCATGTCCGACGCCTGCCGGGCCTGCGGAGCGCCGATCCGCCTCGCCCCCATGTCGCCAGACAGCCCCTGCCGGCGGGCGCCTCGTTGCTCCCCGCCACCTGCCGCAACACCGCCACCGCCCGGTGGGGAACGAGCAGCAAGAATCGCCCCGCGCCTCGGCGACCTCGGGGAGGGGCCGCGCGCTTCCTCGCCACCCGCCCCACACGCCGTTCCTCCGCTGCCGCGTCCTCCCGAGGCTCGCAGCGCCGCCTTCCACCGCCATGTCAAGGCATTCGTCTGCCGGCGCCGCCCACGCTGCAGGGGCTCCTCAGCCGGACGGAGCTGCCGGCCGGGCTGACCTTCGACTCAAGACCACCCCACCAACTCGGCCGGCTCGGTGCGCCCCATGCTCGCCCACCCACCATCTGCTGTGTCGCTGTCACCAGACCTCATCGACGGCGGGCGCCGCCTCAACGCATTTCGGCCGAGGCCTTCAACCTCCTCTCAGATACCTGTGGAGCGGCTGCAGCTCAGCCGGCCTTTTTCGGCGAGGAGGAGGGTCATCCAGCCCTTGGGGCAATCCGCTTCCGTGACCTTCGCACCTACGACAACTTCCAGACGGAACTGGTCGACTTCGACATCGCCCCATCGGCCTCCCCTACAATGCCATCCTTGGCTACCCAGATTGGCCAAATTCATGGCTGCAACCCACCCGGGTACAACCTCATGAAGATGCCCGGAGCAGCGGCGCCCTCACCGGGGACACTGAGGGTGCGCCATGGCGCCAGTTCACTCAAGACGGCGGTCACTGCAGCCCGCCGATGCGAAGCTCCTAAGCTCAAGGGGCTGCGCCACCAAGAAGAAGCAGTTGTTCACTCAAGACAAGGCGGAGACCAAGCAGATACCTGCCGATGAGGATGGGTCCACAAACGCCACCTTCACCATAGGCGCCAACCTCGAGCCCGAACAGAGGAAGCCCTTGTCAAGTTCCTCGCATGAACAAGAAGGTGTTCACCGGAGCCCGATCACCGCAGGATTCCACGGGCGAATCGAGCACCACCTCAACGTGTGCCCCAACGCAAGCGCCCAAAGGAAGCGTAAAGCGAGAAGGCAGTCCACCAAAAGCAGGCATTCATCGCTCAAGAGACCCGCAAGCTAGAAGCCGCGGGGTTATTTATGCAGGTCCGACACCAAATTGGCTGGCCAACCCTGCGGTGGTGCCAAAGAAGGAGGAAAGGAGCGCATGTGTGTCGACTTCACCAACCTCAACAAAGCATGCCCGCAGGATCCGCTTCCGCCCTCAGATCGACCAGATCGCCGATTCAACCGCCGAGTGTGACCTGTTATGCTTCTGGACGCTTTTTCCGGATATCACCAAATCAAGATGGCGGTGGAAGACGCCGAAAAGACGGCCTTCCGACCCCGTGTGGAGTGTACTACTATACATGCATGCCATTCGGTTGCGCAACGCGGGGCAACCTTCCAAATGCTCATGCACATCACCTTGGGCCCACAGCTCGGAAGAATGTGGAGGCATACGCCGATGACATCGTGGTAAAGTCTCGCGAGGCCAAGACCTTGATACAAGACTTGAAGAAACCTTCATGAGCTCAACGCAGTGAGCCCGCGACCAACCCGAGAAGTGTGTGTTTGAGTTCCTCAGTAAGCTCCTGGCCTTCCTCGTGTCCCACCGAGGCATCGAGGCCAACCTGTAAAAGGTCAAGGCAAGGAAGACATGAGCCCACCAAAGACCCTCGTGGAAATGCAAAGCTCATCATGCCAGAACGGCGCTGGGCCGCTTCATCTCCCGATTGGGGAGCGGGCGCCGCTTTCTTCCACCGATGAAGAAAAAGGGGCCCTTCGAGTGGATCAAGAGGCCGACAAAGCGCTTTCAAGACCTCAAGAGGTACCTGACCAGCCCTCCAAAGGATGGTAGCCCCTGCCGCCTCAGAGCCCTTGGTACTCTACCGCCGCCACTCCCTACTCGCTAGCGCTGCTCGTGGCGTTAGGAGGAGCGCCAGCCAAGACCACCGCTGCCACCCGAGCTAAGGCAAGACCGAATCAAGGAACTAGCGTAAGCCAAGACCGCAATGGAAGAAGATCACCGCCACAAAGAGAGCGCACTAAGGGTGGGAGGCTCGCCATCCAAGCACCCAGCCCGGAGGCGCTGCCACCGGAGGCACCACAGCCTCGGGACGCCGCCAAGACCGACGCCTAACTCGCCGAGCACCCGTGTACTTCACAAGACCAGACATCGATGCGAGGGCACGGTACCCCATGCCACGTAAGCTCCTCCTCGCTGTTGGTGGCTTCATGCAAGCTGCGCACTACTTCCGTGGTCATCCAATCAAGGTTGTCTCGCATACCCCGGAGAGGGTGCTCAAGAGCCCCAACTCGGCCGGAAGGGTCGCCGAGTGGAACATTGAGCTGCAAGCATTCCAGCTCGAGTTCAAGACAACCAGAGTCATCAAGGGGGCCGCTACCGCAGATTTCATGGCCGAATGGATGAAGCACCCGCCTCGTGGCCGGGCGAGGATCGATCCCTCTCCCTGTGGAGCGGGCGCCGTAAGGTTGGGTCATGTACTTCGACGGAGCATTCTCCGCACAGGCGCTGGGCTGGGGCAGTGCTCATATCCCCGCCAGACAAGCTCTACTATGTCGCAGCAGCTCTGCTTCAAAGATGGCGAGAAGGTCTCCAACAATATAGCAGAGTACGAGGGGCTGATAGCTGGTCTGGAGGCTGCCGCTGCCCTGGGGTGAAGCGCCTACCATCAAGGGCGATTCGCAGCCTCGCCAATTTCTCCAACAAGGTGTATGGAGCCAAGAGATGAACACATGGAGGCCTACTTGCGGAGGTCCGCAGGATGGAGAAACAGCTTGGGATTGAGCTGCAGACGTGCCCTCAAGGGCACCAATCAAGACGCCGACGACATCGCCAAACGAGCCTCCAGGAGGTTACCCCAGAGCCGGGCGTTTTGAGGAACGGCTCTTCAAGCCTCAGCCCTCGCCGGCCAAGATCAAGCACAAGACAGCTCGGAGGAGCTCCTCACCACCTGCCTCGGGAGCCCCACTGCGGGTCTGCCTCAGAGCGCTACCGCTTCTAACGATGGAACCTCAAGAGGAGGCCGGATCACGAGCTTAAGAGTTACTTAACGCTGGGACTTTTTCCGGAGAAGGAGGAGGAGGCAGAGCTGCAGGCGCGCAAGCCACGGCATACAAAGATCATGGATGGCGTAGCTCTCACCGAAACGACTAAACGACGATCCTCGCCCGCATCACCAGGGAACAGGGAAGGAATTGCCGCAGATATACATGGCGGAGATTGTGGGCACCATTCATCGCCACGGACCCTTGTCGACAAGGCATGCCCGCAGCGTTTCTATTGGCCCACCGTGACTCAATGACGCTTATCGAACTTGTGAAGGCTTGCGAGGCTTGCCAATTCCATGCCAAGCAGATCCACCAGCCAGCCAGGAGGTTCTGCAAATCATCCCCTCACTTGGCCATTCGCGTCTGGGGCTGGACATTCTGGGCCCTTTTCTCGGCGCCAGGGGCTATCGCTACCTCTACATCGCTGCGGACAAATTCACCAAGTGGGCTGAAGTCGAGGTCGTCCGCCGCCATCCCCGCTGGTTCTCGCGGTCAAGTTCATCAAGGGCATCGTGAGTCGTTCGAGTGCCGAACCGCATCATCACCGACAACGGTTCGCAGTTCACCAAGAATCTTTTAAAACGCATCGCGCTAACCTTGGGACGCAGATATGCTACGCCGGTGGCGACTCGCAGCAATGGACAGGCCGAAGGGCTAATGCAGAGGTCCCGAGAGGCCTCAAGACCAGGACGCTCAGAAGAAACTGAAGCTCGCGGCAGAGGCTGGTACGACGAGCCCGTCTGTTGTGGTCCATCCGCACAACCGCAACCAAGCCAACCGAGAGACCCCTTCTTCCTGGTCTACGGAGCCTAAGCGGTCCTCCTCACGAGGTCAAAGGCCGATCCGCACGACGGTCCTCGGCGCTCGATGAACGCTGCAGACGCCATGCGGGGACGCCCTTGTGCTGGGGAGGAGCGCCACGAGAAGCTGCGCCGCGAGCGGCAAGGTACCAGCAGCACTCCGCCGATACCACCGCCGCAGCGCCCGCCCCTGTAACTCTCGAGGTAGGGGACCTCGTTCGACGGGTCCTCTGTGGAGGGATCAGATAAGCTCTTCCCATGTGGGAGGGCCCATTCAAGGTTGTTCCTGCTTCTGTGCCTGGCCTGCGGCGCTTGGAGACTCAAGAGGGAGTACCTATATAGAACGCTGGGAACATCCAAAGACCTTCGGAGGTTTTACCCCTAGAAGGCCCAGAGCCTATGAAGAAGGCAAATGCCTGTGAAGCTCATCTTTTTGGAAAAGGCCCAGAGCCCGTGAAGAAGGCAACACTGTGAAGCTCATCTTTTGGAAAAGGCCCGAGCTCGTGAAGAAGGCAAATGCCCGTGAAGCTCATCTTTCCGAAAAGGCCCAGAGCTCGTGAAGAAGGCGAATGCCCGTGAAGTTCATCTTTTGGAAAAGGCCCGAGCTCGTGGAAGAAGGCGAACGCCGAAGCCGACGCTGCTCGGAAAGGCTCGAGCTCGTGAAGAGGGCAAACGCCTGTGAAGCTTGATTCCTGTAAGAAAGGCCTGTGAGCCTGTGAAGAAGGTGAACGCCTGTGAAGCTCGCCGCCCGTGACACTCTCACGTAATAATGAGTTGGGGCTGTACACGCCTGAGTCTCAGGAGTGCCGCCTCAGCCCCGGGCTCCCTCCCATGCCCAGGGCAGCACTTAGCTCCGGGCTGGTGAGAAGACGTCAAGACTAGACTAGGTGGCTGACGCGCTTTTTCATTTGCTTTCATAGCTGACTAGTTATTCCCATTTGGAGTTTTTATCAAACTATCGCCTTTTTGGTCCTGTGGTTCTTCAATCTTTTCACTCTCCCGCCGATTTTTCTTATGCTGGGACTCGTGAGGCGAAGCCTCGAGCCCTCATGAGCTGCTTCTGCCCCTATCGCCAAGTTTTCACGGCCCTCGTCCACACTGAGCACCCTCCTAACCATGCCTCACGGGCAGACAACGCTAACACGGGCCTCGGATCGGTCGCCTCGCTGCCACGGCTGGGATTCACTTACGAATGGGCGATGGCGTATGGGAACAGCACCAGATAACAAAAGCAAGACAATAATTAACGGCGTTGATTTAAACGCGCCCACGGGCCATACATTGTTCCCTTTTTACGCAGGAGAAAACAAAGGAAAAGGGCGTAGCAGGTGAAGCACGCCTGCCGCTCTCTTGAAGGCCCGAGCCCCCCGAGCTCAGGGGACTCTCTCGCTTCATCAAGGGGCGGCAGCGGACTCCTGCCACCCCCAAGCAGCGCGGGCGGCGTAGCTGGCATGCCGCCGCCGGAAGAATCACCACCAAGGAGAGCTGGTGAAGCGTGAAGAGTCGCGGCATCGCCGCCGCCTGCGGCGCTGCCCTCTCCGCCCACGCCGGGCTGAGTCCTCGCCGCGTCGCCGCCTTCGTGGCAGCACCCCATGCGGCGCCGCCTTCCCCAACACCTCACGAGAGGCTGGCGCCGCCATCGCACTTGAAGTGCAGGGAGCACCGGGCGGCGGAGACCACGCCACGAAGCGAACGCCTGCCACCAAGGGCCAGAACAGGTTCCTGCAGCCGAGACCTCCAGAGAAGCCCACTTAACCCCGATCAGCAGCAGCCATCCGCCTCGAGCCGAGGCCACCCAGTGGCACCATCTGGGAGCTCACCCAGAGGAAGCACGGAGCTGAAGCCGGGCGCCAGACGGCTCCTCCGCCTCACCATGAACTCCGCAGCGCTTCAGCCGCATGGAGGCGCTGCCTCGAGGACGCGCGGTCGGGCGCGCCTTCCGACCATGGCTAGCCGCTGTCACACGCCGAGAGCCTCCCCACGATCGCTGGGACCGCTGAGGAGGCCACGGGTGCTTGCGGGGCGACTCGCCACACTTAGGCGAAGGAGAGGAAGACTCGACCGACGGCCCTTCCCTTCTCCGCGCCGAGAACTTCCTTGGTGGAGCCATGGAGAAGAAGGAGAGACAAGAAAGGATAGATCGAAGGGCGCCGCTGTTCCGATTTATTGCCGGGCGGCCAACCGCTGGCCTCCACAATCACCGATCATCATGACCAACTCGCATGCAGGACTTGTCGAATCCGGGCGGTTACCGAGGCATCATGGGGAAACAAAGGCCACCCACGTCCAATCAATCATGACGCAGCGCCTAAGGTCAGAAGCTGTTAGGGCCCGCGAACGCCAGACTTGCCCTCTCACCTCTCGCCGCTGTTCGGGCGCCAGCAGCCCGGGCTACTGTCGGCGCTTCCGGGAACGGGGTCCCTGCACTTGCTCGCCATGCTGCCCCAAGGCGTGGCTCAAAGGAGGCCCAGACGCCCATCTTCATCAACGCAGCTCAAGACCTCGCGAGGGGCCAGATTGGGGGCGGACGACGAGGAGCTTCTCGTGCACGGCCTCGCCAGTTGGCTCATGAGGAGGCGGTGAGTTCAAGGCAGGGTACTCGCGAGGTTCCCATGACGCAAGCCATGACGCACCAAGGGCGCCACGGGCGCCAGCCAGCTGCAGCAGCCGCCCTCCTTCCTCTTTGGTAAAGGGAGCAAGAGCAGGCGAGAGCATCAAGCAAAGGCATCCGCTTGTGCAACAAGACCAAGACTAGCCCCAACGGCTGGAAGGGAGTCATCGTGGAGCCCAAGCAAAGGCCATCACCACAGCCTTTGGCAAAGCGAGGACCAACTTTAGTCAGATAAGTGTACCCGCTGTTCCCTTCAAATGGCTAATTGTTGGCGCCTTCCCGCCAATATTTGGGAAGAGGCCCAGGCCTTCGCCTATAAATAGGAGTAGCCACACTCAGAGTAGGGGGGACGATCGATCAAAACGATCGGCATCCAGAGAGAGATAGAGACCCGATCCTCAAGCTAGAGCGACGGGACACCAGCTAGCAGTTCATCTCACCCACCAAGAACAGATCCTCGCGTGGCTGTTCTTCCCTGTACTGTTCCTCAATAGCCCCAGAGGCAATCCACCACGCCACAAACTAGAGTAGGGTATTACACCACAACGGTGGCCCGAACTAGTATATATCTTGTGTCTCTTGTGCTGTTCTCTTTAGTAGTTTAGGTTCCTGCGATTCGGCGAGGTGCGAGACGGTGAGAGGTTGGATCTCCACGCGCACCCCAGTGTTCGAACCTCAAGGGTCTGCCGGAACCCGAAATCCGACAGGGGCCTGTTCCGGAGCTCCGCCGGAGGGGGCATCCACCATGGAGGGCTTCTACATCATAATCAAAGCCTCTCCGATGAAGTGTGAGTAGTTTACTTCAGACCTACGGGTCCATAGCTAGTAGCTAGATGGCTTCTTCTCTCTCTCTGGATCTCAATACAATGTTCTCCTCTCTCGTGGAGATCTATTCGATGTAATCTTCTTTTTTATGTGTGTTTGTTGAGACCGATGAATTGTGGGTTTATGATCCAACTTATCTATGAATAATATTTGAATCTTCTCTCAATTCTTGTATGTATGATTGAGTTATCTTTGCAAGTCTCTTTGAATTATCCGCTTGGTTTGGCCAACTAGATTGGTAGTTCTTGCAATGGGAGAAGTGCTTAGCTTTGGGTTCAATCTTATGTGTCCTTTCCCAAAGGATGTATGGGCAGCAAGGCACGATTGTATTGTTGCCATCGAGGATAACAATATGGGGTTTTTATCATATTGCATGAATTTATCCCTCTACATCATGTCATCTTGCTTAATGCTACTACTCTCTTTTTTAACTTAATACTCTAGATGCATGCTGGATAGCGGTCGATGAGTGGAGTAATAGTAGTAGATGCAGCAGAGTCGGTCTACTTGTCTCTTGACGTGGTGCCTATATACATGATCATACCTAGATATACTCATAACTATGCTCAATTCTCAGCTTGCTCAACAGTAATTTGTTCACCCACCATAGAATATCTATGCTCTTGAGAGAAGCCACTAGTGAAACCTATGGCCCCGGTCTATTCTCATCATATCAATCTCCATCACTTTAATACTTGCTTTGTTTTTACTTTGCCTTTTACTTTTTACTTTGCATCTCTATACCAAAAATACCAAAATTATTTATCATCACTATCGATCTCACTCGTAAGTGACCGTGAAGGATTGACAACCCCTAATCGCGCTGGTTGCGTAGTAGCTATCATTTTGTGCAGGTACGAGGGACTTGTGCGTGGCCTCCTACCGGATTGATACCTTGGTTCTCAAAACTGAGGGAAATACTTACGCTACTTTGCTGCATCATCCTCTCTCTTCGGGAAATCCAACGCAGTGCTCAAGAGGTAGCAGTGTTCCTTGTCGATTCGATTCCCTCGCCTACCACATTTTCCGCTCGTTCGCTCTGTTCTCTCTCGATACCTCACGAGGGGCTAGGCAGTGCCCTCGAAAGCATTTTTCTCCTCTCTGCTTTCTCGCGAGCCACCCTCGCTCGAGCCAAAAACTGGCGATCTCTCCTAGTCCATGCCCCCGGTACCGCTGATGCAAAGCGCCAGTAAAGGCTTGGGTGGACGGCAAATCTTCTAGCGCACCTCCTAACGAATTTTTGCAGTTCCTGAGCAAACACAGACCACCACGTCAAGATGGACACGAGGAAACAAACGCCTCGTAAGAAAGAGGGTGTCCCAAATGCACTAGGTTAAGTTATCTTTGAGCAAAATAACAACACGGCACGGGAACAACACGCACAGTGCAATAACCAAGGAACCACAGTTCGATACACGCCCTCTCTGGGCCCATACTGGTTTCATTTTTTATGCAGAAAATAGAGCAAAACAACCCGCGGAGGCAGGCCCTTAGCGACACCCCGAGCCTAGCCAGACCCTTCCTCGCATTCACGGAGGCGCGGCGACGAGATGACCCGCTGCTGCCCTCAAAGCGGGCGCGGCGGTGCGGCGGCTGGTCATAGCCACCACTGCTGGAGCTGTCACCGGAGGAAGGGCCTCCGTAGCTGGACGAGACACGGTCGTCACCGAGGGTAGGCTCGGCCTCATCCTTGTCATGACCGTCACCAAGGCCAAGCACCTCCCCACCGTCGTTCGCCTTGGGGCAGCACCCGGCACGGCGACCATCTTCCCCAAACACCCTCACATAGAGGGTCGATCCACCATCGTACTTGAAGTGGAGGGTGCACCGCCTACCCAGGCATGCTGCTGGCGTAACGCCCCGCCAGCCGTGGGCTGGGCTATGTTGCTCGCGCGAAGTCTCGACCGCAACCCATGAGGCCTTACTGCAGCAACCATCCGCCTGCAACCAGAGCCCACCTGGACTAGAGGCCGGCAGTTCGTCGACGAAGAAGCGCGGAAGCCGAGCTGCTTGTCGGCCGGGTTCTCCGACCGCATAACGAACTCCGCAACACTTCCGCCAATGGAAGCGCGGACGGGAGGCCGCGCCACCATGGCACGCCCTTCATCAACGGGCCGCCATGGCTGGGACGACTTCTCCGCTGTCGCGCGCCGCCATCGACGGTGGGCCGCGCGGGGTCGCGACGCGCTTGCGCGACGGTCGCGTCTGCCGCTACGCCGCTGGAGCTGGGTCCCTCGCGAGGGGCCTTCCCCTTCTCGGCGGCAGAGAACTTCCTTCGTGGCGCCATTGGTGGCACTGTTAGCAATGGAGCAAGGAGGAAGAAGCAAGCGAGCAAGGAAGAGATGGGTGACGGGGGCTCCGCCCCCCTTCCCATTTATAGCGGAAGAAGGCCAACCGGCGCGCCCCATGATCATAGGTAATGATGGTTTTCCTTGCATGTCGCAGGGACTTGTCAAGTCGTGCAGTTGCCGAGGCGACATGGGGAAGTGGAGGCGCCCACGCCCAATCAACCGCCACGCGTCGATCGAGGCCACAGGCTTTGGGGGCCCGCGACGCTCTGTACTTGACCCTTGGCTTCGCCGCGAAGCCAAGCCTGAGCGCACCTTGGGCCTGGGGGCTACTGTCATGCTTCCGGGAATGGGGGTCCCAGACTTGCTCGCTCATGCCCACGACGTGGTAGAAGAAGGGCCTCAGACGCCCATCTTCACCAACAAAGAGCTAAGACCTCGCGAGGGGCCAAGCCTCGCGAGGTGGACGACGCAAGACCTCCTCAGGAGCGACCTCTCCAGGCAGGCTCGCGAGGAGCGGAGATATCAAGGTGGGGCAAACCTCGAGAGGCTCTCGTGACGTAAGCCATGACGACCGGCACCAGCGCGCGCAGCGTCCTTGTTTGCTCTTTGGTGCTAAGGAGGTAGGCGCAGGCACGGAGTACCGAGGCATCAGGCAAAGGTTTCCATATCGGTGCAACGAGACCAAGACCAGCAGGACGGCAAGATGGAGGTCACCATGGATCCCGAGACGGCGTCACCGCCAGAGCCTTTTGCAGGTGAAGACCGCTTTTGTCAGGATAGCTTGTACTAGCTGTCCCCTTTCAAATTTGCCCACCGTTGTTGGCTCCCTTCCCGCTTAATATTTGGGGAGAGGACTGGGGCTTATATAAGTAGAGCTAGCCACCACAGAAGTGGGGGGACGGATCGAGTTCTCATCCACAAGTCCACAGAGCACAAGAACACCTCAACCAAAGGAGGTTGTTCTTCCCCTTGTACTGTTCTTCATCAGCCCAAGAGGCAATCCACCACCACACACTAGAGTAGGTTATTACACCACAACGGTGGCCCGAACCAGTATAAATCTCGTG